>LOJH01029408.1:0-10654 GCA_001685095.1 Ellobius talpinus
TCAAGAGTAACATAGTGAAAGAAGCCAGTCTCCAGAGGACTTGAAACCTTTTCCTACCTGTTGCTAATGCAACAAACAGAACATAGTGTGAGGGGAAAAGCTGACTGCTATATACAAAGATGGGAGAGGAAGGTCCTATGTAAAGGACCTGTAAAGGTATTGGGCCTTATGTCCTAGTAGATGTCTTTTCCCAGACCATTAGATCACTCCTGTCCTTGGGAGTGATTTTATCTTTATTTATACACCGTTCCTATTAACTTTCCTATTATTCTTTGTCCTGGAACATAGAACTTGGACATATCAGTGAGTTCCCCCCAATACTCTATATAACAATCCTTAGGGTTTTCTTCATTTGCATTTTGCATTTCCTTGGCTGGCTGGAATGATTTGGGATTCCCCTCAGTATGCTGTGAATACCATTGGTTAATAAAGAAACTGCCTTGGCGTGTTGATAGGGCAGAATTTAGGTAGGTGGGGTGGAGGGAACTAAACTGAATGCTGGGAGAAAGGAGGTGGAGTCAAGGAGAAGCCATGAAGCCGCAGGAGACAGATTCACTGAAACTTTTCTGGTAGACCATGACCTCGTGGTGATGCATAGATTAATGGAGATGGGTTAAATTAAGATGTAAGAGTTAGCCAGAAATATGCTTAAACTATTGGCCAAACAGTATTACAAATAATATATTCTCTTTGTGATTATTTTGGGGCTGAGCAGCCGGGAACCAGCAAGCAGCCTTCTTACAACACTGGAAAGTATAGCTGAATGTCCTGGTGATTCCTGAATGGAGGAGTGGAATGTGAAGTGAGAGAAGCACAGTTTTTTACAAAACCTGATGGGGAATTGTAGGGGAAGGGGGCACTCCATTGAGAAAGACTAGGCTGCTGTTACTAGTTCCACCCTCAGTTTGGGGTTCCTAGGATACTGGGAGCCTATAGTGTGTTTCTTTTCTTTCTTCCTCCTCCCTTCTAGATTTGTCTATCTGTCTGTCTGTCTGTATGTATGTATGTATGTATACAGTGTTCTGCCTGCATATGCCCCTGTAGGCCAGAAGCGGGCACCAGATGTCATTTTAGATGTCTGTGAGCCACCATGTGGTTGTTGGATTTGAACTCAGGACTTCTGAAAGAGCAGCTAGTGCTCTTAACCTCTGATCCATCTCTGCAGCCTGTGTTTTGCTTTCTTATTTGCAAGGTGCTCCTGAGTAGCTAGTATAGGAAACTTGTGCAGCTGCTTCTCAAGACAACAGAACCTGACCTATGACCTCCAGTGTACATAGAATTGTTAGAAGACATTTCAACAAGCCCTTTATGTCTAATTGCAGAAATGTATCCTTAGAACACTTGGCAATGGGCATCATATTTTAGGAGGTTGTTGTTTTGTTTTATTTTGTTTTTGGTATAAATGTCAAAGCTGCCATGGGATGTGGTAAGAAGGGATTCTAGTTGTGTCTACCCACACACTTGACTCTGAGCTTCCAAAACAAACAAGCCTGTATGTTTTGCCTAAGATTGCACTGCTGGGTGCTTTTATTATACTTTCTGGCAACCTACATTTGGTTTCTCTTCCTCATTGTTGCTGTTTTAGGGAATGCTCAGTGACGTGTTTTTTCCACTTGGCCTAGTTAGATTTGATCTTCTAAAATGCAGAAGACACTGTCTGTGTCTTAGAGACCTTTCTTTGTCCTAGAATACCTCCTGCTCAGGGCAATAGCGTCTTTTTTTCCCCCTCTCTATAACACACCCATCTAACAGTGTTTAAATCTGCTAAGCTCTTTTTCTTTTTTATACTTTTAGGCCCTCAGAAACAAGTGTTAAAGAAAATTACATTAGAAGCACTAATTATTAAAGTCTGTAGACTTATTGGTAGCAGAAATAAATGTTTAAAGACTTTGTAAGATGCTATGAGTTTATATTTAGGACTTTGAGAAATGATTTTATTCATACAGAAAACAAAAGTGATTGATTATGGTCAGTTAGGGAAGGACTTCACATGAGCAAGAGTACTTGTTTAGTTTTCCTTTTAATTATTTTTGAAATACCGAATTGCCTATTTTTAAGATTGAAATCACCTACTGGAGTTAGGATCTTCAGTATAAATCAACATTTTTCTCTTTACCAATGGAATTGCTTAAGGGGAAAAAGAGTTCTTAAATTTTCTCTTTTATTTATTTCTTGTTCTTTTTTTTTGAGGCAGGTTCTCTACATAGCCGTTGCTATCCTAAAACTCACTTTGTAGACCAAGCTGGCCAGCCCGGCCTGGATCTCCCAGAGATCCACCTGCCTCTGCCTTCCCAGTGCTGTGATTAAAAGCTGGTGACACTTCTTAAAATTCACAAAGAAAACAATATCATATTCTAGATCTTTAATGTTTGGTAAGAATATAATAGTAACCACATATCCAATATTAAATTTAAGTAAATGCTGTTTTTAGAAATAGACAAATGAATTAATTTTAATAAGACATAACCTAATATTCTTAAGATATTATTTCTACATGTAATTAATATAAAATTTTTGAGTGGTATTTATACTCTTTTTAAAAATGTACTTAGTTTTGGAATTCATATCTAAGTTTGGGTTAGCCATTTTGCAAATGCTCATTTGCTAATAGCTGTTTACTGTGCAATTTTAGACATGCTTCCTGTGGAAATCATAAAGGCAAGTCTTAGTACCTTGGATAAAAGGCATTAAATACTTTTCTAAATTAAGCATGCATGAAAATTGGAACAAAATAGAAGGATAGTCACACTACTGAAATTCCCTCATTGTTAGCATGTTTTCTCTAGTCTGATTCATGCTCCTGAGAATCTTCCTCTTCCCTCTGTGTGTGTGTCTGGGGTTTATATGTGATGTGATTATCATGCACATATCTTTGTCTTTTTTCATGACTCTGGTGCCCTTTTGGGGGGTATCTTATCTTTCCTCCTCACCTACTATATCACCCTCTCCTGTCCTCTAAGTATTGGGTTATACCCACACTTACCCTGCTACTGGTAGTTATTTGTAAATAACCATCCAGAAGTTAGAATTAGTGAGATAATTGTGAATACAGTCTTTTTCTTTCTTTAACCTTTTTAGTTTCTTGTCCTATTTATAGGTGGTCCTCGAGGCTAGTCCACCAGCAGATGAATGGTTAAGGAGAATGTGATACTTATACAAAACAGAAAATGATTCAATTGTAAAGAAAAAATGAAATTTGCAGAAAAATGAATGGGCCTAGAAAGTATATTAATGGAAGTGATCCAGACTGAAAGAAAAAAAATCATGTTTTTCCTCATATCAGACACTAGCCTATAATGGGTGTCTCTTTTTAAGAGCAAAGTTGAAGTTTTTTGTTTTGTTTAGCAGATATCCAGGGCCCATTTTTTTCCTACCTTATGAATTATGGGTCTTGGTTTGCTGTTCAGGTTGACCTCAGACACTGAGGCCTCCTGGCTCAAGCTTCTAAGGAATCTGCATTACAGTGTGGGCCACTGTGTTTGGTCTCCTTCATCCACTGATAGTTAAGAATTTTGGTCACTTGTATTTTTTATTTTAATTAATTAATTAACTTTTGGTGCCAGGTATTGAACTAGAGCCTTATGCATGCTAGCCGTTCATGTACTGTATCTAAAACCTTCAAACTTTTATAAGTTTTTTGTTGCTAGATATTGTGGTAATTAATGTACTTTTAATATGAGCACTCAGGAGGAAGAGACAGAAATAAGAGTTTGAGACCAGCCTGGGCCTTAAAGATCATGGTCATAAGACCATGCCTAAAAAATAAATTAGTCTTTGTATATTGGGGATATTAGTCCTTTATCTTTGGTATATATAACATAGATTTCTCTAAATACTTTATATAACTTTTATTGGATAATCTGCCATGAAAAAAAGCTTTTTTTTAACATAGTGAAATATGGTAGTATTTATTGCGAGATTCTGAATCTGAGTTTAAAGTCCTGTTTGAGTCTTTGATCATGCTACCTTGGATTCATCTGATCTCCTCTGTTCTTGGAAGCTAAGTAGGATTGGGCCTGATTAGTATTTGAATGGGATAAAGCCTTTTTAAAATTCAGGTTATAGAGGAATCCATGCATATTTACTTCTAGCTTATAAGTAGACTCAAGAGTACTGCTGGTAAGAAAATCAACATACATTTTGTAATCATTAGAGAGTCTTTTATCTATGACTTCCTTACAGCAAGACAAGCACTAATGAAGCAAACTCAGACATGCCAGGCAATCTTTCTTAAAAACTCTTCTATACATAGCTGAACTAAAGAACAGAGAGATTTCCTCTAAGGTAGTTAGAATTTTAATTAGTGAGATAATTGTGAATATACATCTTTTAAAAATCTCTTTAGTTTCTCTTTACAGTCTATTTACAGATAGTCCCCCCTAAGGCTGATTCCTTCTTTTGGAGAATCCTGACAGTGAGTTTGGTCACTTTTTTTTTTAATATGCAGTCATCTTGAGTCCACTATTTTGAGCAGATTCCAATCCAAGAATCACCGGTGTCCTAGAGCTCCATTTTATTGCAGAGCTGTTATTTAAGACAAGAGGTTGTTCTTCCTGACAGTGGAGAAGGTGCAGGAATGAGAACTAGACTCTCCAATACCTTTTTGCTATTGGAAGTTGTGTAAAAGACACCTCCCATACCCCCATTGATGAGTTAACCCTTAGCTAGAGGTAGGGAGGGAAAGAGTTACCCTGTGCAACTGAAATTGAAAATATTGAGTCACTCATTTGCTCTTTTAAAGGATGCACAATGTGCTAGGCATGGTAACTCACACCTTTGATTCCAGCATTTGGGAGGTAGAGGAACTAAGAGGATCTTTTAGTTCAAAACCAGCCTGATCTATATAGATAGCTCCAAAATAGCCAGGGTTACACAGAGAGACCTGTCTTGGTTCTTTTGTCTTATTCTGTTTGTTTTGTTGTTGCATTTTGTTAGTTTTTAAAGATGAACAATGTAAAGGAAAGAAGAGTCAAGGAAACTGATCCTGAACTCTTAGTAGCCCCACTATGGTCAGGGAACCAATAGGAAGACACTTGGGTTTTGTTGACTTTCAGTCACCTATTTTCTGAGTTGTAATTTGCTTAATCTGTCTTCAGTAAAGATTTTATTTGTCCAGAAATGAGAGCTTGTCCCTAAAACCATGTTTTCTTGAATGAACACACTGCTGTTTTGAAGGGCAGGGCTAAGCAGAGGCCTGTCAGGTACTCACTGTTGGCCAGTACCATTTGTTGGAGATCTGTCTTCTAACAAACATTTTTAGATGTAAATGTTGTCGTCTGTGGGAAGAACATTCTGAGAAGATTGCTTTTCCCAGGTGGCAGCATTGCTTGTGATGTGCATTTGAGATCTTACATAAAAATGCCAGGGTAAACCAGCAGGCCCACAGATGCCAGCAGTTCCATTAGCAGAGAGAGCACTTTACCATCTGTCCTCATGTTCATCAGCTGGCAGAACTACACCAATGGTGTGATCCTGTGCCCAGAAAAGTCTCCAAGAACTGAACTGCCTCATGGTTTGTTGGTCAGAGCCAAGCAAAGTAACTTTCACTTTCACCAACTGTGATGCTGTCACTTTTTGATCACCTAATTGTGCTGCTTTAGGACCTCAGTCACACGCTATACTCAGAAGGTATGGCTTATGCTCCCTCACAGTTGGACTTTCAGCCTCTTAGGAAGTAAGGCTGGGCATTCTACTGAACCTGACCTAGCAACCACTTGTGGGAACTGAATGAATCCTCATATTACTTGGCTACTTTGTGGATTAAATTGGAGATTTTCCAGGAGCCTAACAAGTGCCACACAGATGTTGTTTTTAATGGTTTAGTTTGGAATTCCCCCAGGAGAAGTGCTTGACTTGTAGCTTTTCAACCCTTCTCTGCCACTCACAGATCTACTTCTCAGACACTACTCAGTAAAGCTTGGTGGAGGTGTGTAGCTCAGGGATGAGGAAGACATATGGCATTGGAACTAGACACTTTAGATGTTCTTGTAAAAACTGGTGTAAACATTAGGGAGCTAGTCATAGAGGCAAATGTGAGTCTATGTGTGGGTGTGAGTGTGCTCTATGAATGCCGTGCTGGAGATCCCTCTAAAGTTACTCCTCACCCTACTATGAGTCCACTTACAGTCTTCCTTTCCTTTAGAGCTATTCCAGGTCCACTCTAGTACGATTTTTTGGAAACATATAACATGTATTTCAGGATAGCCTCAAACAGATAGGTAGCCAAGTATGGCTTTGAAGTTCTTTCTTGCCTCTACCTTCCCAGTGGTGGGATTATAGACATGAGCTGCCACACTTGGTTTATGTGATGCCAGTTGTACCACTGACCAGAATTTCATGGCTCAAAGCAGCTGACCCAATCCTTTCCACCTTTTCTTCCATTTCTTTTGTACCTTGTTTGAAAACTGAACAGTTGTGAAAGGCTGTGAGGTCTGATCCCAGCCAATGGGGAAAAGACACAGAGTCACCCAATTAAAAACTATGTGCCTTGCCTGCTCTGATGTGCTTGTTTGTCCCTCTGGGTTCTGGTTGCACCCCCTTTNTTTTAGAAATTGCCTTGCCAAGTTACTGTTCCTGCCATTCTTGGTGAGGCACTAAGATTATTCTCTGGATTTTGGTATAGGCAAAAATTCTACCAATTGAGCCACATACTCCCAGCCCAGACCACTCTGTTTAGAGTGATGCTGCCCATTTTATCTTCCTCAGAGCAATGTATTTCCCACCTCTTTCATTTAGAATTTAATTTCCAGAAACCAGGTGTTGTGGACCACACTTGTAATCCCAGCTCATGGGAGCCTGAGGGAACCATCTAGGAGATTTGGCCACTGCTCTACTTTAACAGTCTAAGCAATGGCCTCAACAGAAACCAGAGCGAAGGTAGGGCATGGTGAATCACAGCACTCAGGAGGTTGCAGCAAACAGATCTTTGAGTCCTGAACCAGCCTGGTCTGTAGGGCACTTAAACTCAAGGCCCCTAGAGCTACTAAGGCTCAAAGCAAACTTGTAGAGTGGAGGGTGAACACTCCACACAGGCACAGATCACCTTAGGTCAGCTGTTAAGATTTCTCTTTTTTATTTAAGCGAATCCCTCAGTCCTCTGACATACATACTTTACTGATAGATCTGGAGAAAACTTACTGTGTCACGTGAATTTATGCCTTGTTTTAAGAAGTTAGTACCTTTTTACAAAGAGAGCTTTCCTGGTAAATTGTTTGAGGTGTCAGTGAGTAACAAGAAATAAAGGAATTTGTTGGTTCTTATAGAAAATTAGGTTAGAAAAGCAGGTATGTTCTATAAGTTAGTTGTACATCACACATCTGGTTAATCCTGGGTATAAAGAGGCCATTTAGAGACCCTTTATTGGAAGACAGGAATAACGTTTGTAGGGTAATAATACACAATTCATAATAATACACAACTTAACAGCCCTGCTCTAGAGAAATGTTTCCCCAGTGTAACAGCTCTGCTCTGGCAGGAGAGGATGTCCCTAGTGAAGCTGTTACTTGGCTCTGATGCTCTGGCTCCCGTGCTCTGGAGTATAGCAGCTCTGCTCTGCTATGGGAAGGTTTCCCCAGTGAAAGTGTTCCAGCCCTGTTCTGCTCCTCTGTCTCTAGTTTCCCTGGTGAAGTCAATTAGGAGTTGCTAAGGGAAGGCTCCCCCAGTGAAAGTGTTACAGTCCTGCTTCGCTCTGCTCTGGCTCTACTCCAGCAAAAGAAGGACTTCACTATGAGATTCATTGGGAGGGAAGAATCCAGGAGAGAGCTGCCTCTGCCAGGGTGGAAAAAGGGCAGTTACAAACTGAACAGGTACAGGGCTTATATAGGGCTTCTTAGGGGTGGAGTTTCCCAGGGAGAACAGGGATTGGTTAGTTTTCCTTGCTCAAGGGTTGGCTAATTTTTCCTGTTTAGGGATTGGTTAGTTTAGTTTTTCAGGGTCAGAGATGGCTCTGATTTTAGGGCCAAAGTGTGTTTCTTTCACTGGCATTTTTTTTCTTTTTCTTTTTCTTTCTTTTTTAATAGCTTCTTGGCTCTAGTTTGGGGGCCAGGACCTATTTATTTCTTTCACTGGCTCTGATTCCAGGGCAAAGTATGTTTCTTTGGCACTAGTTTCAGAGCCAGGATGTATTTCTTTGGTACTGGGTTCAGGGCTAAAGTATTTTTTTCTCTGAGCCAGGGTGTATTTCTTTCACTGGCTCTGGTTTCAGAGCCAGGGTGCGTTTCTTTGACTGGCGCTTTTCCCTACACTGACTGAAACACAGACAACTTGGAGGAAAATGCTTATTTTGATGGTGTCATTGTGTGTTTTTTAGAAGCAGTAACACTTTATGTTGATAGCGCTCCCCCAGCAGAAGACTAGGAGACAAGCACTGCCCCCCAGGCTATTTGTAGGGGAGATGAGAAGGCCAACAGTTGGCTTGGGTCAGACCCCTAGGGGAATGCACACTTGATGCTGGCTGTGAGGCTTTGTTCCCAAATAGTCAGCAACTGTGCTCCCTACTTCAACATAGATTCTTTGACATTGAATGAATAGGGAAAAAGTGGTGACTTTAGAAAGTAGCCTTCACAGGAAGTCTTCTCTCATTTGGTTCTTTCCTTTATGTGGGTTTCTGTGCCAGTCACCCCCCTCTTCCCCTTTGACCTAGAAGGAAATGAGTTTTGTTCACGATTGTGTGTAGTGATGGAACATGAGGGGAGGAACCCAACCACTTCTTTCTTATTCAAAGAAGAATCTTTCTTTGGTAGTTATTTTTGCATGCTTTTCTGGTTGTATTCTCCAAAGGAACTAACATAATTTCAAACATGGAAGTTAAACATACTAAAATTAGGCAATTTTCTTCCCTTCTTAAGCTCAGTAGGTCTTGGCACACAGGAAAGTTTACATTTTACTCTAATTACTTCATGTGCCTTTCTTTGGGTTAGCCTTAGGCTTGCATTCAGTTTTTGGCCTTTGGATCATTAAAGCTAGCAGTGATTCTTCAGGACTGTCTGCCTTTGGGTCTGGCCTTGGGGGGACTTGTTGGGACCAGCTGGGCTAATGATCAGAATTAATTGTTTGATTAAATAACTGAAGCTCCCTCCCCCACCTCCAAAATAATGTGGCTAATGGTCAGAATTGATTCCTTGGTTTTGAACACATTAATTGAAGCCCTCTGCCGCACTGCCCCAATCTCCAGATGACTGTGGCAGGAGGTTAGCCACAAACAGCTTCACATCCAGGCTGTGTCCCAGCACACGGCGCCTGTGAAACAGTAAGAAACCTTCCTGTGCCTGCCTGTCTGTATCGGTGAGTTCTCAGGATGCAGAGCCTTGAGACAGAATTCCAGGATGGATCAACTCTGAGCTCACCCTTTGAGCTAGCAGTCTCTTATGGGAAAAGCAGTGTTTATCTAAGGTGTATGTTGTGGGACACTGTTCTTAACAAAGGACTATTCACCTCAGATAGGGAGCTGACAGCAGACCAAAGTAAAGATACCACTGAAGTCAACCTGAAGAACCAGTGTGTTTTAATTAGGGTTGCTTACAAGACCAGAAATGACTCCTAAAGACCAAAGAAGTCTGTATCGCCAAAGTCCACTCTAGCATGTAGTTAGCTCGCTGAAGCCGACACCTAGAATACATTGTACAACCTGCAGGCAGTCAACAGGTTGCAGACTGGATTGTCTTGTTTGTTTGTTTTTAAGATTTATTTATTATGTATACAGTGTTCTGTTTGTATGCTTGCAGGCCAGAAGAGGGCACCAGATCTCATTACAGATGGCTGTGAGCCACCATGTGGTTGCTGGGAATTGAACTTAGGACCTCTGGAAAAACAGTCAGTGCTCTTAACCTTTGAGCCGTCTCTCCAGCCCTGCTTGTTTGTTTTTCAAGGCAGGGTTTTTCGGTGTCACAGCCCTGGCTGTCCTGGAACTTACTCTGTAGAACAGGCTGGCCTCAAACTTGAAATCTGCCTGCCTCTGCCTCTTAAGTACTGAGATCAAAGGCATGTGCCACCACTGCCCGGCAACATCCTGGCTCTTAACAAGCTCGTTTCAAAATGGAAGGTTTTAATCTGGAAGAAAATTGGTCCACAACATGTTATGAAATATGCTTTAAAAATCAGTCTCCAAGTTGATACTGACTCGGAGTGATCTAGAAGATTGCTGAAAAAGAGCCCTGTTGGTAAGTAAATGTAGCGCTGAGGAAAACTTAGGTTCTATTACAAAATGGATGATAACAATAACCAGAAAATAAGGTGAAAGGGGAAGACATCCATCCATTAATACATGTTTTGCAGTTATTTGTCACTTAGATGTTATAATAATAGGGATGGAAGATTATTAGAATAAGCCTCTAAAGTCTGAGTAAAGGAAATGACCATTGGATAAGCAAAAACTTACCCAGTGAGGGGTCAGCAGGAAAGCACAGTCTATTCCTGCTGTTGGAAACAGTATCCTGACCTGTAGTTAGTCTGCAACAAGGGCTATATTAGAAACTTTCCACTTAGTGTAATGATTAATAGTGTGCTCGGGCCTACCAGTTTCTGTTCGTCTTGTTTCTGTGTCATCGTGTGTTGTGCCCCCCCACTCCCGTTAGTCTTTGGTATTTATTTCCTGCCTCCTTATTTGCTAAACATGTCTTTATATGTTTGTTACTTGTTTTGCTTTACTTTTTTAAAG
>LOJH01029411.1:0-10226 GCA_001685095.1 Ellobius talpinus
TTTTATTAAAATACATGATTGACAGAATACAGACAATTCTCCCGCAACAAGAGAGAATAAACAGGAGAAATCTAAGCTTGAGAAGACAGAGAGAAGAAGAGAGGACAAGGATAAAGGAAGTACATACCCGGGGCCAGAAGACACACTCAGGCAGCCAGCCAGAGACAGCAGAACAGTAAGATATACAGAAAGAAAAAAGGTAAAAAGCCCCGAGGCAAAATGTAGATGAAGAGAAACAGGTTAAGTTATAAGAGCCAGCAAGAAAAGAGCTAAGCTAAGACCGAGTATTCAAAACTAATACTAAGTCATGATTTGGGAACTGGTTGGTGGCCTAAAAGAAAAAGCCTGGTTCAGGTATGTATTCTCAGTTTACCACAGTCCTCTCATTCTGGGTGGTTCCTAGAGGCATGTATTTGTGACTCTATTCCCCTGCCCTAAGGGTGGGGGATAGGTCTTAAGGAAGCATAGAAAGAGACAAACTTTATTTATAACAAAATAGAGATTCATGTTGTATAGGAAGGCATTTAAAGTTTAAAATATGTGTGTATTAGGGGACCGAGAAAGATTTTTCTGGGTTGGAAGGAAGAAGCACAGATCAGTGGTCGTCCAAGCCAGAGCGTGCATGTGATCAGTTTCCATGACATATGGTACTGGAAACTGCAGGCCCCCAGGGAAGAATGGCTACATGGCATGTCTTAGCATATGGAATGATAACCACCTGTGTCACATATGGGGCCCAGGAGTAATCGGAAACTAAGAGACGAACAGACATAGAAAATTGGATGGTAGAGATAACAGTCATGTTTCCTGGGGAGAGAGGGCAAAATGAATGTGTGGTCACTTTCCCCTGTCAGTGGGTAGGGAGACAGACCCAGCATTGCACCAGCAGCCTGTAGAATCCCCTCTCCCTTAGTGACCTCTGCTCAGACAAAGCCAGATCGCCGACTGCAGCAGAAAATAATTTCAGGACAAGTCAGCGTGAAGTGGTGAGTGTGTTCATTAAATATTTAGACAGAGACACATTTGAGGAGGATAATACACACTGAAGACATGGGTGCCACAATTGGGTGTCTTTGCAATGGCTGAATGTGTGATCCTGTGGCTTTAAATTACATGTCTACAGGCTGTAATTTACAAGAGTTTAAAGATTAAGGACAGCTTACAACTTTCATTAGAAATTAAGTAAACATATGAGCTAGTTTACTTATTTCTCTTAAAGAAGTTCCTTTGGACAATGGAGTTGTGAGGTGGTTTGTGAAGTGCATGGTTGACATTTAGGGATGAGAGGGTCACACACATTCTGCTTTTACATATTTGTTTACTTATTTTGTCGGGAGGCACACACTTGTCATGGCTCAGGTCATGGCTCAGGTTTGGTGGCTAGCCCTTTTACCCACTGAGCCATCTGGATGGCCCTGCTGACATTCTGTCTCTAAGCAAGCTCATGCTGAGACTTGAACCCAGGGTTGAGCTATATCTCCAGCCCTAGTTGTTTGTTTTTAGCATGTTTATTTGGGGTGTCTTTAGGAAAACACACATTATCTCTGTTGGCAATTTTGGCTTTGTCAGTTGTGTTGAATTTTTAATTTTTTGCACACAGGTGTTTTTGTTTGCATGAAGGTCAGAGGTGAATATTGGGTGTCAAGTCTCCTGAGATTGGAGTTAAGAGATGGTTATGAATCATCATGAGGGTGGCTGGGAATCAAACAGAGGGCCACAGGAAGAGCGGTCTCAATCACTGAGCTACCGCTCCAGCTTTGTATTGAGTTTCTTGGTGCTCAATGAACGTACCAAAGTGTTGAGGACTTTTAATTTTTCTTGTCCTTCTATCTTGCCTCATCTCTACTCACTCTCTGGGACTTGTGTTTAGAGTTCCAAGAAGACCAAAGGCAAACACTGCTCTAGTGGAGTAACTGCAGGAGTGTGGTGTGTGTGTGTGTGTGTGTGTATGTGTGTGTGATATGTGTGTGGTTGCTGTCTAAAGCCACTGTATTACATAAAACAGTGGGTTTGTTGCAAATCTTATCTGAGTTTAAGGTCTGGGACTGAAACTATTTGGTTATGGAATTTTCTTTGTTTTTGTTTGCTGTTTTTGTTTTTTGATACAGGGTTTCTCTGTGTAGCCCTGGCTGTTGTGTCCTGGAACTTGCTCTGTAAACCAGGCTGGCCTTGAACTCAAGATCAGCCTTCCTCTATCCCCAGAGTGCTGAGATTAAAGACATGAGAACCATGTCCAGTTCCAATTGTGTAATTTTTCTAAATTAAGGTGCCAAAGTAGGCGGTGACATTAGGCTATTCAGTGTTTCCTAAAACTTTTTTTCTTTACTCTACTCAAAGTAGTATTTCTGTTCTCAGCCACATCCCTTCAACAGGCTACAGAAAACAGAGTCCAAATTCCCAAAGAAAGAATTGAGGTCATAGATGCTGTGGTTGGTTATTAACGCTCAGTAGGCACTTGTGCCTACTCCTGGCATCCATTGCATGGTGATGAACTTGGGAAAATGTTTTTATAGTAAAGGAATCTGGGTTAAACTGCAAAGTAGAAAAAAAATAATTCGCTTTAGAAATGTTCTGAACTTCAAAGGAACTGCCCTTGCCTAGAAGGGCCTTCTCGTTCCAGAATCTCACATGAACCTCCGGAGCAACTCTTTTGAAACCAGAACTTGTGTGGAAAAGTGTAAACAGATTTGGTCATGTGCCCAGCTCGGCTCGGGGCCACATTCCTCCGGTCCGGACTGAATTCAGTTTGCTTTTTATGCTCCTGTTAATACCTCCTCACAGCTGAGACGTTCCGGTGAAAGAGAGAGCCAAGATTCAGGTTCTTGCTCCTCGGTTCATGAAAGAAATAATGAGAGAGAATGGAGAGTCAGCAACTTGAAAGAGGCTATCCTGGAGGAGGGTAGGGGTAGCTGCGGAAGGAGGAGGCTCTCCCCCAAAGTTCTTAGCCACTTCTGTCCTTTCGTGGTGCAGTGAGTTAGAGTCCATGTGCAAGCACAAAGCCTTTTTGTTTTATGTTATTTTTGGGACAGGGTCCCTCTGAGTAATCCCTGGCTGGCCTCCAAGTAACTATCCTCCAGCTTCAGCCTTCCAAGTGCTGTGATTATCTGGTACATCGGGTCACAGTCTCATGGTCTCACTCTTCTAGGTCCTTCTTCACCCTGCACGTTCTTCTGTGAGTGCCCTGTCTACACCGGAGTGTCTGTGTGGGTCTTAGGAAAGTCTGCTGGTGAGTTAATATGGACTGGCCCCTGGAGCAAGTGCAGCAGAGCCTAGTCCAGAGCCAAATGGAGCAGGAGCAATGGACTTGGGCACCATCTCGCAGCTGGCCAGAGGCCAGGACCGGAGGGGACTCAGCGCCCAGAGGTACGCAAAGGCAGTAGGCTCCCAGCCACGCGGGCGGCTGGTGCAATCCCCTGTTCTCTTGCGTTGACCGCCAAGGCCGGTTGAAATTCTAAACTACAGGAGGAGCAACTGATCGCAGGCTCGGATGGTGAGCTCAGCCAATGGGGATACGAGTTTCCGGGAGAGAGCCAATCAGTACGTGGCCTGACACAGAAGACAAATGGGGCGCCGATTCTGCGGGCTGGGGCCCGCCCCGCCTCAGCATCCGGAGACGCGGGCAGTTCGCGTGGTCTCTGCTGTTGCCACTTCCCCCCGCCGTCGCCTCAGCACCATGGACGCCGCTAAGCAAGTGGTTAACTTTGGGCCCGGGCCTGCCAAGCTGCCACACTCGGTAAGATGGCCGGGGTTCGGTCGGAGCGCGGGCATCGGGATGCAGGGCGTTGGGATGAAGCTGTCGAGATACAGACATCGGTGTGCGAGGCGCCGGGATGCCGCCATCGAGATGCAGCTGCTGACCCCGAAGTGCGCTCCTGTGCAGAGAAGACCGGCGTGGACACAGGCTGGACCTCCCCCGCGGTGTGGCCGCGCCGGCTCAGGCGTGCACGGGCGCGCGTGGGTGTGTGAAAGAATGGTCGGTGGCGAGCGGGCCAGGGGCGAGCACGTCTGTCTCCGTGGTGGCAGGCTAAGCTCTGGGCGCTGGGAATGCAGTCCTCAAAACTCGGAAAGCTGCTGGCTTCTCCCTCCTCACCCACACCGAACCCGCTCAGCCCCCAAGCCTTTCTCCTGGAAACCCACTTGTCCCCTCAGTGCGTCCGGGGTTCTGACTCTGAAAGGCTTTGGGCTGTTTGGCCAAGTTCCATTCGCTAGATACCAGTGCCATCCTGTTCCGCGCGGGTTCCTCTCGCACCCCAGCTGTTCGGAATGAGATGCCTCTCATGGCTTGGAGCCCATGAACCAGCTGCCGAAACTGCTATCTGATAACCGGTTGCCACAAGCGATCTGGCATGGCCAAAGATTGTACAATTCTCTATTGTTGAATCCTGGCGATCTCCCTGGGACACCGTGGCCTCTGTGGGGGTAGGAACAGGATCTTGCTGTGTGAGAGGGGAAAAGATGCCTTAGTTTTGTGGGGACAACCTCACAAGCTGAGAACAGGGCTTATTCTGCGGTCATTGCAGTTCATCTTCCGTGGCGTTCTTTGCTAGAACTGTGGGAACATCTGTGCAGGGACCACCCCCCACCCCAAACCCCTCTTTTGGACTGGGCTGTTCGTTTGTTTTTGTTTTGCCGGGTATGGTAAGGCAATGTACAATGTACAAGCTAGCCCCGAATTTACTTTGTACTACAGGGCTGGTGGCCTTCCTGCCTCCACCTCCCAAAAGAGGGTGTCTTAGTTAAGATTACTACGACTGTGATGAAACACCACGACCGAAAGCAACTTGTGGAGGAAAAGGTTTATTTTGCTCACTGTTACATATAACTGTTCGTTATTAAAAGTAGTAAGGACAGGAACTGATTGATACAGAGGCCATGGAGGGGTGCTGCTTATTGGCTTACTCTCCATGATTTTCTCAGCCTTTCTGAACCCAGGACCATCAGCTCAGGGGTGGCCCCACCCATAATGGGCTGGACCCTCCCCCATCAATCACTGATTAAGAAAATGCCCTACAAGCTTGCCAGCAGCCTAATCTTATGGAGGAAATTTCTCAGCCGAGGCTCCCTCTTTTCATATAACTCTAGCTCGTGTCTGGTTGACATAAAACTAGTCAGCACATGGGGATTACAGTTTGTGCCATTCATTAACTTCAATTTAGGAATTTTCTTGGTTTAGTTGAGTTATAAAGATTAGAGAAGCTTTCAAAAATTTTTTTGACTGTCACTTGTAAAGAAAAATGAAATTTATAAACTTCTGTACGCGAGGCTGGAGAGATGTGCAGTGGTCTAGCTTTTGGCTAGAAGTAAAAAAATGGTGATTTTTGTTATAAAATATTTTTTTTGATTTTTTTCGAGGAACTCACTTTTATTTTTTAAAATTATGCATATCATGTGTGTCTGTGTGTGGTATGTTCACGTGTGTATGCATGTGTGTCTTTGTGTTGTATGTTCATGTGAGTTAAGGCCTGTGGAAGCCAGAAGAGTTAAAGGTAGTTGTGAGCCAACTGATAAGAGTATTGGGGATCAAACTCCAGTCTCCTGGAAGAGCAGTTTGTGTTCTTAACAGCTGAGCCATCTCTTCAGTCCTGGTTATAAACATGTACATGTGTTTTTCAAGAAATGTATGTAGGAAAAAAATACAGGGCTGGAGAGATGGCTCAGCAGGTAAGAGTGGAGGACCTAAGTCCGGTTCCCAGCACCCGCTTTGGTTGGTTCACAGCCACTTGTAACTCCAGCTCCTGGATATTGGATGCCTTCTGGCTTCTGAGGGTACACACACAAATAAATGAACAATGAAGTAAATCTAAAAAAGAAAACAAAAAGAATTGTTCAAGGATGGTTCCAGGTGGTTGGTAAAGGGATCTGGTAGAGCTCCTGCTTGTCATTTGCAAAGGCAGGTCCTTTTTTGGTCCCCAGCCACACATAAACCAAGATTCTGTTGCAGGCTAATGTTTCTTTTATTATGTGTATTCACCAAAATGTTTTTAATTGGTGTAATAGTTTTATAGATATGTACAATATATATATATATGGCACAGTACAATATTTCAACATATAATTTATGTGATGTCTTGGTACCTTATTTTCTTTAAACTTCATTGCCTGAGTGGGGTTTCGACCTTCAGTCTTCCACTAATTAGGATTACAGGACTCTTATCTAGTCCAATTCTTAGCTAGTATCTCTTTTTGTTTGTTTGAGACAAGATTTCAGTGTAGAACCCTGGCTGACCTGTAGCTAATAATTTAGACCAGGTTGTCTTTGAACTCACAGAGATCCACTTGCTTCTACTTCCCAAGTACTGGGATTAAAGGCTTGCTCCACTACACTGGGCCTTAGCTAATGTCTTAACCATCTCCCATTTGGATTCTTTTGCACTTTGTGTTTAATTTTAGAGCATTTATTTTGTTTATTTTGTTTGTTTGTCTCCTTGCTTGCTTGTTTTTTTTGAGACAGAATCTCTTTACAGAGCTCTGGCTGTCCTGGAACTCTGTAGATCAGGCTGGCTTTGAACTCACTGAGATCCACCCGCCTCTGCCTCCTGTGGGCTGGGATTAAAGACATGTGCCACCACACCTGGCCTGAGCCTTTCTTTATTATGGACATTCTTTATTCAGCTGCAAGGACCCATCTCTTGTCTCAGCAACATTCAACATATCGACAACCTTATTTAAGCAAATTGAGATTCTCTTTCATAGTTTAATACTTGTTTTTTTTAAATTTCCTGTTTTAGATGAAGAGAACATATATTCTATTTTCTGTTTTTCCATCCTTCCTCCCCCGCTTCTGATTCCTTTATTCCTTTCCTTCCCCTTTCCTGATTTCCTTTCTTTTGGTGCTGGGGATTGACTCCAGGGCCCCCAGCGTGCCCAACACATTATACCGCTGAGCTGCACCCCTAGCTTCTGTTCTTCATTTCATTATAGAGTAATTGCTATTGCTTATTTGACTTAATAAGAGACATTTTTGTGAATGATGGGTTTCCCAATTAATGTCACATCAATAAATCCCCATGACCTTTCAAGGGCTGCCTTATCAGAATGGAATAATAGTATTCAAAGTCAAGATGTAGCCCACAACTGAGAGAAAATCTTTTCAGCCTGGTCTGGATATAATTTCTCTTTTCTCCTTCTCCTTTCCTCTACCTCCCCCCCAGCTTTGCTGCAAATTAAACCCATGGCTCCCTATGTGCTGCTAGACAACAGCTCTGTCATTGAGCTCCATGTAGTATAGCCCCAGCTCCTGGAGTTTATTTTAGTTCATAGCAGGTTCTTGCCCATGCTGCCTATCAGAATCTACGACTTTAGCTAGCACCGCCCCTCCCTGTGAGAAACTGGCCTGCCTGTATGTTTTGGACACAACTGGTTTTTCCTCCTGTGGGCTCCTGAACTGAGAACTTTATATGTTTATTAAATGAGCTTTAAGAGAGATGCAAATGAGATTTGTAGGGGACGCAGTCTCTGGAATCAATCATGTTGCCTAATAGCAGGTCCAGCTTGTGCAAGCTATGTCAGTGAGGCTCTGTGGAGATGAGGGGAAGGGCTTGGCTGTGGGTGAGAACAGAAGCCTGGGCACCTTCTGGGCTTCTGCTTCGCTGATGCCCGCACCTCCCAGGTGTCTGAGGAGGGAAAGTGTATACAGCATGTTGTAATCTTCTTTCTCTTTTTCTAGGTGTTGTTAGAGATACAGAAGCAGCTGCTAGACTACAAAGGACTTGGCATCAGTGTTCTTGGTAAGATTTACTTTTGGCTTCTGTTACCATCCCAGCTTAAAAGGGAACAAAAATGCTGCAAGCCCAGGCGTTACTCTTGAATGGTCTTCCCATAGGCTGTTATAAATACATTTATATTTTATGTCCTGGGTCACATGTTTGCTGGAGTTCAGACTGAACATATCTCAAGTGCTGGTGAGAAGTTTTTGGTTTTTTGAGACAGGGTTTCTCTGTAGCTTTGGAGCCTGTCCTAGAACTAGCTCTTATAGACCAGGCTGGCCTCAAACTCACAGAGATACGCCTGCCTCTGCCTTCTGAGTGCTGGGATTAAAGGCATGCGCCACCACTGCCCCGAAGCTCACTGGTTTTTAATTGGTTGTTATTGGTTACAAGCTATGAGATCAGCAGATACTATACATTTGTGTAAGGATGCTACCAACGGTCTCTACTGTTGCTTCACAGTCAACATAAAGCTTTTGTTATACTTAAATAAGAGCCTGTAGAAGTTAAAATGTTCACAAGCCTCTGAATATCTTGCTCATTAATAATTTCTTTATTAAACTTTCGCTCCTGTGTTGTTTAGGAAGAGAACCTCCAAGCTCTATGCTTTACATTTATTTATTTTTTTGTTTATTTTTCATGCCATTTCTATGGGCTACACTGTGTGAAGGGACTTCAGGGCTGGTTGTGTCTCTAGCTTGGGAGAAAGGGATAGAGCAGGGTCTGATAAGGACCTAAGGAATCAGCTAGTGTGGCACTTGAACCATCACTGCGTTATGACTTCAGGACTGAAATGTTCAGCTTTTATATCAGTGTGAATTGTCCATCCATTAAGTGTACCTGTGCCCACCATCTGAACTCCGAGCAGTCTTATTTTTCCATAAATTTCACAAGCTTATCTGTTTGGTATTGTACTTTGTTGTTTCTTTGCTTCCACAGAAATGAGTCACAGGTCATCAGATTTTGCCAAGATTATTAACAACACAGAGAATCTTGTGAGAGAATTACTGTAAGTTTTTACAAGTATTTTTTTTAAAGAATATTTATTTTGTGTGTGTGTGTATGCCTGATCGTGTGCTTGATGTGTCCCACTCCTGTCTGCCTCGCTGTTTTCTATGTCACATTCACAGACCTGTCTTGATGGAGAGAATATTTAGAACCTTAGCATTGGCCACATGGCTAAGAGCCTCTTCTGACCGGAACCCTCGTTTAACTCAGTTCTATCCTAAGTACGTTTCTGTCCCACGCCCCTGCATGTGGATAACATAAGCCTGGAGCCCTGGCTTCTGCCAGCGCTTCTGGGTGCTAATAGTGTCATGCTTGGCACAGCCTAGCACCGTTGTCGTAGAGTTAATATTGATGCGATGGACACCGTGATCAGGAAACAACATGGGAAGGAAAGGGTTTATTTGGCTTACACTTTTACATTGTAGTCCATCGAAGGAAGACAGGAAAGGCATTCATAGGGCAGGAGCTGATGCAGAGACCATGGAGGAGTGCTGCTTACTGGCTTGATTTCCATGGTTTGCCCAACCTGCTTTCTTCTAGAACCTAGAACCACCAGCTCAGGGATAGCATCACCCACAGTGGACTGGACCCTCCTACAGCAATCACTAATTAAGAAAATGCCTTACAGGCTTGCCTACAGCTTGATCTTAGGAGGCATTTTCTCAGCTGAGGCTCCCTCCTCTCTGATGATGCTAGCGTGTGTCAACTTGGCTATTTGCCAGCTTATCAAGCTGACCATAGTCTAGGTACAAGATTCTTACACAAAACCTGTTCACGTTCCTGCCACCTTCCTGGTCACTTCTGTTTTGTACTGATGCTGGAATTCTGTCCTTTGACCACTTATTCCTAAGCTCTGACTGTTGCAAAGCTTGGGATGTCTGCAGTCTGATCATCTTTTCCATCCTGAAGTCAAAGCATTTTGCATTTAGTCCTGACGTGCTTTTGGGTTTTGCTTACTCAGCTAGATCTACAGTTGCCAAAGACAGACACCTCTCAATGATGCCTGGTTCAGTATGGTTACAGGTGGCGGACCTGATTCACTGACTTAAGCGAAAATAGGAATGTCTGCCTTGTGTAGCCAGAGGAGGATGTAGGAGCCCTGCTGTCACCAGGAGAATCTTCCCAAGAAGACCCTCCTCACCTGTGTGCCAGCATTGCCAGGAGACCACCGGTGTTTGCAAGATTAGCACCTCTGTGATTTTAGCAAAGATCTCAGCCAGATCCCATGGGAGTTTTGTTCACTGCGCGTTTTCTGGGTCAGGGTGGCCAAAGTTGAAATCTGAGGGTTGAGAAGCAGAAAAGTATGATTCCCGAAAAGAAAGCAGGGCATTACTAGGAAAAGGAAGAAGTCACCATAGGTTTCTACTATTGCCACCAATAAATGTCAAAGAAACTAGTAAATAAATGACTAAATTGGGTAACAGTGAGTGATGGCGAGACTGTATTTCTTTTAAGGTATATGTCGTGTGTGTGTGTGTGTGTGTGTGTGTGTGTGTGTGTGTGTGTGTGTGT
>LOJH01029413.1:0-17432 GCA_001685095.1 Ellobius talpinus
AGCCAGTCCCAGGCAGGGACGGTGCAGTTCCCCAAGTGGCTGCAGTGGGCCACGGGGGGGGGGCAGTGAGTCCCAGGCAGGGAGCCGCGTGGTGGGTGAGATACCTCAACGGGGCAGCCAGTCGCCAGTCCCACGGGGAGAGACAGACGGATAGGCACGCCATGCAGAGTGAGGTTGGATATTTATTTAGTGGTTTATGGAAGGGAAGAGGAGAAGGGAGAAGAGCAGAGAAAGAGGCAGAGAGAGAGAGAGAGAGAGAGAGAGAGAGAGAGAGAAACTGAAGAGGGGAAGGGAAGAAGTGGGGAGAAGGAAGAGACAGAAGCTGCCTCTTCAGAGAGGGAGATAGAAAATTGCCTTGCTTGGGGGGAGTGGGCGTGGCTTGTCTCTTAAAGGGACAGAGCAAACCATTACACTCATGATCATCCATGTATCTACCCCTCAACCCACATGCCCTCTCCTCCCCTCCCCCCGTCCCAAGCACCTGTTGTGTGCTAAGTGTTCTACTGGATGCTGGAAACAAGAAAGACGAGGAGAGTCTCTGCTCCAAGACCAAGGAGAGTCTCTGCTCTTCCATGACAGAGGGAGAGGTGTCATGAAACACATGGTTAGACAAGGTGCTCTTGGCAGCAGTGGGCACGTCTGGGAAGGCCGTCACAGGAGCTGCAGTGTGGAGCTCAGGATGCCTGACTGGGAATGTCAGCAAAGGCCCCCTCAGGAAGCCACTTTAGGGAGAGGCTTACAGGAAATGCAATAACAAGCCTTTAATAGATGGGGGGGCTTTCCAGGCATAGGCCAGCACCAGGTGGTGGGTGGGTGGGTGGAACTTGCTTATCAGTGGGAGTTCTAGATACAAAGGCGTGTGGAGATGAGGGTTGAACATAGGCATGCCTCTTGACTGGAGATGGATTTTGAATATCGTAAGCCCATGAGAAGCAGGACACTCACTCATGCCTGTATTAGGTGGTTTCTGTAACAGCCTTCCTGAATATATATGTTTCTTTGCAAAGAGATCTCCCTCTACTTAACAAGCAGTAGAATCTACTTGACTGTCCACTGAACATGGACATCTGACCAAGGGAAGATGACACATAGAACAGAGGCAGAGCTGCATCTGGGGGCCCTTCTGGCACTGTGGGAACAAACCTGCCTCCTTGAGGACTAGGGACTGCAGCTAGATGAGACCACAGAAGCCTTCAGACACCATCTGGTCCCACCCAATTAAACCAGTCCAGACCAGAACCATCCACCTAATCCATAGAATCGTGAACTTTAGTAAACTTTGCTGCCTGTGTCCACTGAATGACTGTGTCCTCCCTTTCCCTTCTCTGATCTATGTGTTGAAATCCCTTCTCCTGTGGTAGAACTAAGAGGTGAGATCTTTGGGACTTAATTGGATGAATTTATGGGAATAGACTCTCCTGGGAGGGCATCCTTATAAAACGGGCCTAAGCAAGTTGATTCTTCCCTTGCATCGTGTAAGAACACAGCATCTATAAAACAGTGAGCCCACATCAGACACTGAAGCTGACGGTATGGACCACTCAGCTTCTAGAAACATCCAGATAATGACGTTTGGTTAGAGTAATCTGAGCTCAGTTAATTAGCTATTTTATTTTTAATTTTCAGATTTTTGTTTCTGACTTATGTGTCTAAGTGTTTGTGTGTGATTTGTTTGTGATTTCTGTGTAAGTGTGCTTGTCTGTGGGTGACTTATTTTGTTTCTAATTTTTGTGTATGTATGTCCTGTGTGTGTATGTGTGTGTATATGTGTGTGTGCATGCGTGTGTATGTATGCACGTTTGTACAGGGCCAGAGAGAGGGCTGGATGTGCTGGATCTGGGATTGCCATGAGTCTCCTGACACCAGTGCTGGGAACAGAAATGTCTAGAAGAGCAGCAAGTGCCCTTGATGGGGGATCTGCCTCTCCGGCCTTGGCTAGCTATTTGAATCTCCAAGTTTGGAGATGAAAAGTGGATGGAGACACCACCCTGGAACCAGGGACTCTTGTGGACTTCTTCCCACATGCAGTGAGCATGAGGTCATGATTATAAGCTGTCAAGGACCGGCCTTGACAAAATCACCTCTTGCCAGGGTCAAGGCGTGGGAATTGAAGAAATATAAGTAAAGACCATGAAGACACATAAAATAACAAGACAGAAAACAGAGTAATACTGGGAGGGTATTGCACTGATGACTGAAATCACTAGCATTTATTTTTCCACAGCTTTTATACCCAGCTTAAAGGGGAGGGGGTAACAAAAGACTTTATTAACATGATACAAAGGATAACTCACACAACCAATTGCTCTATCACTCTGAGACATCAAATCATTAGCATTCTGTAGTCTAGGTAGCAAAGCTGCTCTAGGTCACATATTTTGAAGACCACCCCTACCCAGGTGACCTCATAGTTACAAAAGGCGGAGCAGAAGCACATTTGCATATCCTGACCACGCTTCAGGATGGCATGGACTTACTAGAATGAGCTATCTTAATTTCACAAGAACCAAGCAATCACCTCCTGAGTTGGGATGTGCAACTATACTTGTCAACCTCCAAACTCTCTGACCGGCAGACGAGGTGGGAATGGGCCTGCGTTTGTCGGCCTCCACAATAAGCCAGCTGGGGGAGCTAGAAGATGACAGTGCTGCCCTTCGAAATGATAAATCTGGCATTGAGAGTGGCTCAGTTCAAAGCACTTGCTGAGCTTGCGGAGGACCTGAGTTCAAATCCCACTACTCACATCAGATGGTTCACAACTGCCTGTAACTTCAGCGGATCCAATACCCGTGGCCTCTGTGTGCATCTGCATTCATGTGCTCCGACATACACAGACATACATACACAGACACACATACAACTTAATAAGGGCTGGAGAGATGGCTCAGTGGTTAAGTGCACTGGCTGCTCTTCCAAGAACCCAGGTTCCATTGTCAGCTCCTCAATGTGACTCACAACTGTCTGTAACTCCAGTTCCAGGGGTCCAGTATCTTCTTCTGGCCTCCTAGAGGCGGTATGTACAAGTGGTGCACAGATATCTAGGCAGGCGAAAACACCTACAGACAAAGTCATTTAAAACAAATCTGAAAATGAAATCTTTAAAATTTTTTCAAAAGGAAACAAAGTACTAAAGGTGAAGTGAATGTCACCAACAGAGTGGTGGGAGTGGACGCGTGTGAAGGGGTACAAGCAGAGAACTTTTCCTTGGGGCTTGGAACTTCAATTTGTCTTTGAGGGAAGCACTTGTAATGCTGAGTAGCTGAAGAGGAGCAGAGGCAGAACTCATAGCCAGGAAGGATGTAAACACAGTCTGCAGGACTCTGACCAGCACTCTGGCTGGACCAGCACACAAGGCCTGAAGAAGAGAGCCAATGGGGGGTAAAGTTTGGTTGGGGGAGACCAGGAGGCTGAAGTTCTGGAGTTAGAATTAGCAGATTTAGAGATTGGAGAGATGGCTTTGTGGTTAACAGCACTTGCTGGTCTTGTGGGTTTGATTCCCAGCACTTCCACAATGGCTCCCAACCACCTGTAACTCCAGCTCTGGAGATTCCAATGCCTCTTCTAGCATCAACGGGCATAGGCATGAATGTGGTACATATGCACATATACAGGCAAAACACTTCACATCTAGAACTGCCAGCTTTAACATTAGATGAACATATAGACTAATCAGCAACATTTGGGACATGTTCATACCTAGAATTTTTGCTATCTGAAATTAAAATTTAGGTGTAAGTATTATTGTTTATTTGGCAGTTCTTGCTGGAGTGAAAAACTCAAATGCTACAGGGGACTGGGAGATAGATTAAGTATAAACCATTAGGTCTGAGTGTGGAATGTCCCCCCACAGTCTCATATGTTTGAACACTTGGTCTCCAGATGGTGGCGCTGTTTTGGCAGGTTGTAGAACCTTTAGAAGTAGGGCCTCACTGGAGGAAGTGGGCTCCAGGAAGACAGCCCTTGAGGGTCATATACCAACCCTAGCTCCCTCTGCTCTTTGTTTACTGACCATCAACCCAATGCCACTAGCTGCCTCATGCTCCTTCTGCCCCAGCAGTAAGCATCCATGCCTTGCTCACCACAAAAGACTGTTGTCCCTCAAACCATGAACCCAGGTGAATCCTTCCTCTCTTGGTCCCTTTTTGTTTGTTTTAGGACAGGGTATCTATCATGTAGACCACACTATGACCTTGATCCCCATGCTGCACACTCCTGAATGTGAGAATTACAGGCATGTGTCTTCATGCCCACTCTTAAGTGATTTTTTTCCAGGTCATAGCATTAAGAAAAGTAACCAATAAGACTATGATAGAACACCCAAACACTTGTTCTACTTAAAGATAATGGCTGCTGGGCTAGAAAGATGGCTCAGCAGCTAAGAATACTGGCTGCTCTTGCAGAGGACCAGGCTTTAGTTCCCCTACCCACAGAGTGGCTCACACCCATCTGCAGCTCCGGTCCCAGGGGATTCAGTACTCTCGTCTGGCCTCTATGGACGCAGGGCATGCATGGGGTGCACAGTCATGCATACAGGCAAAACGTTCTCACATAGAAAATTTAAAACAAAAACCAGGCCAACTTCGCTCGGCATATGAAAATGCAGGTGAAAGAAAGTTTCATTTTCTAGTTTTCAAGAGAAGTCAGAATTCTGGATTGTAGATCTTAATTATCTAACATCACTGAGTATTTCCATATTTTTAAAACACTGTGTAAGTCAAATAAAACCATGTTTGTATCTAGCTTGAAGACCTCTTTCAATCTTTACCTTTGTGGGCAAAAATGCCAGGATAGAATTTTTAAGTGCAGTAAGGCATGCCTGTAGAAAACGCAAACATCAGGGAACGAAGGTCCATGAGAAAGCTTTGTCCTCTGTGTGGCCTGTATCCTGTCCCTCTCCTGGTTAGCCCTGTCACGTGTGCATACGTGCGGAGGATTTTTAAACTTCTTCTGTAACCTGGAGGATGGAGCAAATCTCATCTGAAAACTC
The DNA here is from genome assembly GCA_001685095.1 of Ellobius talpinus. Classification (NCBI taxonomy): domain Eukaryota; kingdom Metazoa; phylum Chordata; class Mammalia; order Rodentia; family Cricetidae; genus Ellobius; species Ellobius talpinus. The sequence goes on from LOJH01029413.1 coordinate 4,988, forward strand.
TAGATACTCCCGTGGACTTTGTGTGTTTGTGTGCTGTGTGTAGATTTGTGCACACAGAAATACATACAAGTGTTAAAGTTTAACTAGGAAATGTGCCTGGTAGGCATGTGTGTTGAAGGCTTGGCTCTCAGCTGACACGGCTATTTTGGGAGTCAGTGGAAACTCTAGGAGGCAGAGAGAACCTGGAAAAAGTAGGTCACAAGGGGGTGTGCCTTTGGAGGGTGTCTTGTCCTTGGCCCCTTCCTGTCACTCTTCCCGCTTCTGGCCAGCAGCAGGTGAGCAGCCCCACTCCAGCACGCGCCCTGCCTACGCTCTTTCTCATCAGAGCCCTGCAACAAAGGAGCTGCTGAGCCATGAACTGAAACCCCTCAAAGCAAAGCCCAACCAAGACATCCACCTCCAAGCTTTCTCTTAGGCACTTGTCTGACTAATGTAACCAGGATGGTCATTGCTGTGGAAAATTAGGAACATCTGACACTTGTTTTAGAGCCTGACATTAAACTGTGGGATGGTCTCGCGACAGAATCCCATCACATGCTAAGCTAGGTAAATTCATGAATGAGATTTCAAAATCATCAAGCAAGTACAGAAACCAGCAAAATCATTGTCTCTGGGGTCAAGTATGGTGGTGGATATATTTAATCCCAGCACCCAGCAGGCAGAGGCAGGAAAATACCTGTGATTTTGGATCTAGCCTGGTTTACACAGAGTTCCAGGCCAGTCAGAGCTACATAGTAAGATCTTGTCTCAAACCAACCAACCAACCAATAAAAGAGTCATTGTCTCTATGACTCTGTAATCCAAATATGAAAACATGGACCATAATCCCTGCTTTATAGGAATCTGAAGAAAGAGGAGTTCAAGGCTAGCCCAGGCTACATATCTCAAAAACAAAACAAAAATAAAAACAATCATCACTACCACAATGCAATTGGCCAGTAGAAACTCACCCAACTGCTGTTGGTTTCCTCTCTCTGCCATAACAAATTAGCACTCATACGGTATCTAGAAACAGCACGGTATCTCGAATTCTTAAGGGCAGAAGTCTGAGAATGGATTGGCAGGGCTAGGGTCTTTCTCGGAGTCTTAGTGGAGGACCCTGTCCTTTCCCACATTCAAGATGCAACCTGTACTTCTTGGCTTTTGGCCAAGCTATGGTTTGACTGCCTCCTGGAAGCTTTGTCCTAGAGAGGTGGACCTCTGAGAGGTAACTGAGGTAGGAGAGCTCTGCCCTAGTGAATAGGTTGATGCAGTGGCCTTGGGCGTGGGTTAAATCTTGTGAGAGCACCCTCTTTCTCAGCCATGTTCTCAACATGCTCTTTCTCTCATGTGACATTCTCCACTGTGGTGATGACACAGCAAGAAACCCCTTGCCAGATGCTCACCCCCGGGCTTTGGATTTCCCAACCCCCAGAACTGTAAAAATAGATTCCTGCTCTTCATAGATTACCCAGTTATAGCAACAGAAGGCAGATGGAGACAGCGAGATCGTACCAGGCTCCACTTCATTGTCACCACCTCCTGCACCATCGCCATGTCTCCTTGGACTCTGACCCCAATTAGGACCCTCTACCTAAGACACCGAGTCCACCCAGCATGACCTTCCCATCTCAAAATTTATTGGCTTCATCCCTCCTGCAGAATACCCTTGTCATCTAAGACAGTGTTGTTGCGCAGAAAGGCTTCCTGACAGTGGTCATGAAACATGGAGAGTAACATAAAGGGGCCAAGGACAACATAACATGTTCTGACAGCTTTGGGAGCACTCTTTGGATAGATTTAATCCAGAGGAAAGGGGGAAAGTAGGGTTGGGGACATAAACCAAGCGAACTTGAACTTTGTCTGCCAGTTTTTATTTCTTTGCTTTAGGAATACCCGAGACAAGTGTGTAAAATTACAATTCTCTGATAAGGAGTGGCAGTGGTAGGTGTTGGTTATATTGTCCCCTGTGCTGTTCTCTGTTGAGATTTCCCCCCAAAGGAGTTACACACAGGAGAAATGGGCTTAGGGAGAGAATTTTCCCCTCCTACTTCCTAAGTATACAATGTGTGCTGAACTACTGTATGGGTCTAGAAGAGAGGACTTGATTTTCATCTTAAGACAGAGTAGGACCTTCATTTTTTTAGGTCTGAAGGGACCTTAGAGAATAGCTGGGGGAATGGATAAATCTTTCTGTTTAAAAGCAGTAATGCCTCCTCAGGATGCCAATGGACAGAGTATGTCTGCCCTTTTTTCCATCTATTCTCCCGTGCTTTTGTCAAGGCATGTTTTCCTAATTCCTGAGTCTGCTTTGTGTCTATCTGTCTTTTGCTTTACTTTCATATTTATTACATTTCACTGGAAAGGAAAGGGTAGGAGTACCCTGCCCCAAAGGCAGGCTCTGTCCCAGTGGAGCCATGGAACAAAGGCTGTGCAGCTCTCAGAAGCCCAGCCCACACCAAGCAGAAACATGGGGCCTTAATTAAGAGGGCACAACTAGCCAGTCACCTAACAGTCACTTGGCAATGTGCTATGTCATCTCTTCTGGACACTGTCAACAAGAAGCCTTTCAGAAAGGTTTTATCATTCCCCAATCCCTATCGTTGGGAAGGGGAAGAGAAAGGGAGACCAAACCCAGAAGGATGGAAGAGGGTAAAATAACAGTAAGATGTCTGAAAAGTCATGAGGAATCTTGCTATTAACTACCTGTGTTTTAAAAAAAACCCTACAATACACATAGGTCTGTATATAAATATACATATGTGATTTAAATGAAACTTTCTCATCTGGACTGATAATGCTCCCTCCAAGAGCCAAAGACCATCTGACAAAAACCGCAACGCCAGGCATGGAAGCCCTCTTTTGAGTTATTGTCAGGGTTGTCCAAGAGACTCCCAAAACATTACAGGTCATTGCTATTGACCTTGGCTGACACCCCCTCCCCAGAAGAGGAAGGTAGCCCTATTGCTGAAGGTACCATGCACTTCAGATGCAACACCCAGAGGTTCCTGAGCAGGAACGGATGCAAAGGCCTCCTTTCTGAGGACAAGTTTTCATGGTAGCAGAAGGCTCCACACAAGCTTCTAAAGGAGGGAAGCCACCAATTCTCCTATCGGCTGTGATGCCTATGAATCACACTAAGGACCAGCATGGCGCAATAACTGTAAGGACGCAGTAATGGCGCACACACCTTGGTGGCCCCCAACCATTCTCCATCTGGGCCTGAGGCCCACTCAACAGTCATGCTTGGTGCTAGGAAGATGGCCACCCAGGGCTGGTGATGTCATGGATCTTGAAAGAGAACCTACAACTGCCATTTTTCCAAACCAGCATAATCTGTAACTACACTCTAAACATCCATCCTTATACCCAGAGATGAGGGCAGTCCTCACCGTTCATCAAGGGAACTTCTTTTGTGACAGATGGAGCCCATTACATAAAAACACAAACAATCAAAACACAGAGTTGTGGAGCCCAGTCCCAATGGCTACAAAAAACTTATACACACGAGGCTCAGAGATCATTGTGGAAGAGGGGGAGAGAGCATGTGAGAGCCAGAGAATCAGGGTAAATTTGCTGTGAGTGTGTCATCTAGTAACGTCAGAAGTTACATCCATAAAGTGTCACCAACATGGCTGCCCAAACGTGAACTGAACAAGAACAACAATAGTAATGATAAAACAGGTGGGAGACTCCACAAGGCCTCAGTCCCATGCAGATCACTATAGGTAACTAAGGATTGCTGAAAGAGGGGGAAAGAGTCTTCCCCAGGGAAGAGCACACCAGTTAGATACCCAATACCATACCGAAGGGTCAGCCTTGAAAACGTACATACAAGTAATATGATATGGACAGGGCAGGTTGTGCTTACATATTTAGGAATGTGTATGTGTACATATATGCATCTAAGCAACAGATAATGAGAAAGAAGCCGTGAGTTCTAAAGAGCATGGAAGGGGTATATGGGAGGGTTTGGACAGAGAAAGATTACATATTATATTAATCTCAAAGTTAGAGAAAGAAAATAGAAGGCGTCTATCAGTACCCATCAGTACTTATCGGGGACTTAATCTCCTGGGGAAGAGATGTATTAGGATGCTGTCCTTCTATCAATGTGTGCAGGCTCAAGTATGGTAGAAAAAGCCAGGGACAGACCCGCTAGGCCTCTTGAAGTGGACTTTTGCGGGCTGTGTGAACAGTCGATGGTCCACTCAGCCTCTATCTCTCCTTTCTTCTTTGCCAACAGAATTCCACTTCTGCTGATCTGTCCCTTCCCTTAGAGGCTTAAAAAGGGATGATGGTCCACAGCTCCACAGGTATTGGCCAAGTCAGTCATGATATTCCCACCCCGAGGGCCAAGCATTGGCTTAGGAGAGAGAGAGTAGATCACACAGTTCTAAACAGCAGAACATGGGAAAGCCTTAAGGGTTGGTGGGAGTTCTGGGAAAGAGACCCAGGATGAGGTGGCCTTCTCTAGTTACTGACTCCACCCATACACACAAAATAAAAATTAATTCAAAAGCAACAACAGAAACAAAATTATAAATACACATACATACAGTGAGTGGTGATTTGAATGAGAATGGCCTCCATAGGTTTATCTGCTTGAATGCTTGGCCCCAGGTAATGGAACTGTTTGGGAAGGACTAGGAGGTGTGGCCTTGCTAGAGGAGGTGTGTCACTAGGGACTGATGACTTTCATGGCCCCTTCAGGGCTAGAAAGGGAACTGGCATCGTCTGAGTCTCTCTTTCAAGCCGACGTGACTTGGAGAGGACTTTGTAGCAGCTTGCTTCCCAGGCCTTAGTGCTCTCAGTAAGACAAAGGAAGAGTGCATCTGTTGAATAGCATGTTTCTTTGGCGTACAGCAATCTTTCTGTTTGTTCTGGGATTCCATGTGGCTTCCTACAACAGACACACAAACACACAGTTAAAAAAATAAGTAAACGGCATCGTAAGGGACCAAAGCACCATGAGTGAGCATCAACAGAACAAGAAACAGAAACATTGGAATGCAGACGCTTCAGAGAGCAGAACCACTGACCAGGACACAAAGTGAACGCACTTAGTCTTAGCAGAAGGAAGAGTTGAAGAAAGGAGAATCCTGAACTTGTATTCTCCACAAAGCACGTATTTGTTGCATAAATAACATAACGATAGACACGGGTTGTAAAGATGCAGGATGCAAAGAACACAGCACCAGCCTTAACTATGGGACACCCTGTCAGAATAGAAAACAAGCCATGGTTTTTACCACAGTATAAAGCCACATGAAGCCATCCTGTTCTCTAGATATGCTAATGACCTTGTCCAGGGGTTGCTAACAGCTTCTGTCACTCCCTGGGAAAACCAGTTTTGTATTTCATTCAGTATTTCTGATCAGTACATGTCTTTCTTTCAGGTTCCTTTGAATCATCTAGGACGTTACTGATGAAGCCTTCCTCCCTGGGAAGTCTGTGAACACAAGATTCATTCGGTGGGTACTCTAACCAAAAGCCTAATTGAGAAGTACATTTTAAAAGCATTTGCTGGTGCTGGGTTTGAACTCAAAGCCTTGGAGTTGGGGTCTTGGCTCAGCTGGTAAAGTGCCCAGCAAATATGAAGACTACAGTTCCATCCCTAGAACCACGTAAGATTGTAGCAGCACAGTTTGTAACCCCAGCCAGTCTAGGTAGTCCCAGTGAGAGACCCTGCCTCAAAAGTAGATGGTTCTTAAGGAGACCTCTGGCCTCCACACCTGTGTACAAACAACACACACACTCAAGCATACACGCGCACACACACTTGTACACACACATACACACATGTACACATTCAACCACAGGTGGCCAACGGTGCAGTTCATACTCAAATAAGAGGAACATTGAGCCATAACCAGTCAAATTGCCTATGCACTCCACTTTCTGACTCTGACCACAAAACATCTGACCAGGTTAGTATTCCCTTAACCTGTTCTAGCTCAGAGAACTGCCTGGTTAGTCTTTTTTTTCTCTCAGATAAACACTGTTAAGTGGAATTTGTCTAAAGTTCTTTTCTTCTTTCTTTTCTTTCCCCTCCTCCTCTTCCTCCTGCCCCTCCTCCTTCTCTCTCCCCCTCTCCTCCATTTCTCCTCTCCTTCCCCTTGAATTCTGATCCTTCTGTCTTGGCCTCCCCTTCCATGCAGTGCTGGAAGCAAGCCCAGAGCTTCAGTGTGACAGGAAGCATCCTACCAACTGAGATACATCCCAGGCCCTAAAGTTTTTCCTTTAATAATACACATGTAGCCATTCTGTTAATAACACAACTTAGGAATCCTTAGCACATTTTCATTTTGTGTCTGTAGGAGAGTCGTGATTTTCCTTTCTCCCAAAAGATTATCCTTTAACAAGACATGAAATGAAATAGGCTGGAAAGACATTTTCTTTTTACCTTGATGATGATCTGAGAGGACAAGACACTGCTATCAAATGCTTGTTCTCAATCGAAGGGAGCCTTCCCTCTCCCCTGGGCAGAATCTGTGGACGGCCTGAAACCTGCTCCCAAGTTGGCATCAGGCCCAGCCTTCTGTGGAGCAAGACCACCTGGGTTCAAGTCAGGATTCTGCCTCCAGGATCTGAGTGGCGGGGGCCCAGAGGGGTAGAAAGAGGGTTAGTTGCCCAGCATGGGTCCTCATCTGTGGGACAGAGGATGCTATGGAACTGGGGCTCCAGCTCATTTGCCCAGCATGCAGAAGGCTCTGGGTTTGATCCCACACCTCCTAAGGCACACATCTGTAATTCCCAGCATTTGGGAGGTAGAGGTGGGAGAAACAGAGGTTCAAAATCAACCCCGCTACATAACAAGTTCAAGGCCACCCTGGGACATCTGAGACCTTGTTGGAGAGAGACGGAGAAAGACAAAAAGACACACATACACGGGGAGAGACAGAGACTGGACTATTGCTGAGTATCTGAGGGCAGAATATGGGACATGGGGAGACACTTGCCATGCCTATTTTCTCTCTTGGTGAGGCTTCAGATTCCTTCCAATCTGGCTCTGAATCCTATGTGTAATTTGTAAATTTAATGTTGAATGGGTATCACATGCTGCAAACCAGTAATGAATGGGTGATATCAAAGACATGCCTCCCTTGGCCAGCTGCTAGAGAACAGCGCTGATAGGACAAGCCATCACGGGGCTTCCCCTGCCTCCAAAAACATCCAGCCTAGTTGGGGATGAAATATGTTAGGCCAATACGAGGACTCCTAAATATCCAAAAGGAGCAATTAGATATTTTTTTAAAAAACATTTTACTTAAGTGTGCCACCATATGACTGTTGCAGGTCAGAACTTCCTTTAATTAGGGGAAGCTGGTTTTCTCTCTCCAACACATGGGTCCTGGGGACCGAACTCAGGTTGCCAGGCCTGGCAACATGCGCCTTTACCCATGAGTCATGTCAAGGGCCACTAAAAAGAACAGTTTGCTTTTCAGTAAAAACACAAGCCAGGGATCCAGACTTGTAATCCCAGAGGCTCGGGAGTCTAAGGCAGGAAGATCTGAAGCCCAAGTTCAGCCTGGGCAATTCAGTATGACCCTGTCTCTGAATATAAAGTGAAAATGGAGCTGGGGTGTAAATCAGTAATGGTACAGAGAAGAGAAGGGGGGAGGGAAGAGGAGAAGGAGGGGGAGGAAGCTGAGGAGGAGGTAGAGTCCTCTAGAGGGTCTTCTCCACCGCCTGCTCTGCTCACTCAGCTTCTCCACCCACTGCTCTGCTCCCCCAGCTTCTCCACCCCCTGCTCTGCTCACCCAGCTTCTCCACCCCCTGCTCTGCTCACCCAGCTTCTCCACCGCCTGCTCTGCTCACCCAGCTTCTCCACCCCCTGCTCTGCTCACCCAGCATCTCCACCCCCTGCTCTGCTCACCCAGCTTCTCCACCCGCTGCTCTGCTCACCCAGCTTCTCCACTGCCTGTTCTGCCCACCCGGCTTCTCCACTGCTCTGCTCACCCAGCTTCTCCACCCCCTGCTCTGCTCACCCAGCATCTCCACTGCCTGCACCACTGGTCCTTGGTGATCTGCCTACCAATGCTCAGCCACTAGTTCTTCCTTCAGAAAATTCAGCTCTTTGCCATGCCAGGCACAGGACTGGACAGCTCCACTGTTGCCAAGGACACCCTCTGGAGCCTTGTGTTAATAAAATGAATGTTCCATCATCCTGATTCTATTTACGAACCATAAGACGCCAGGTCTAAGTAATCCTTACTCCAAGCTTATAGAAAACTGTTAAACCCCCACTGCAAAGATAAGAGAGCAGGCTCAGACACAGCCTGCAAGGGACAGGGACAGAGGTCCCCTAGAGACCTGTCCGTTTCCACAGCCTATGTCTTTCCCACCACACCACTTGGCCTCTGGTTATTTTTGGCACCATTCAGATGAGGGCTTAGTATTCTGGGGCGCCAGTGCCGTGGAATGAAGGACAAATGAGACTTGTTGTGAGTCAGAAAAGTGAGTCTGCTCTTCCAGAAGGGTTTTCTGCCCAGTCTAAAGTCTGGACACTCATACTTAACAAACTTCCCCTGCTCTCTTTGAGATGAGATTCCAGCAAGAGACCACAGAGCATCTGCACGCTACCCGCATAAACAGGTTCTCAAGCGCCAACCCCCAAGCTCTGTAAAGCCTTGTCTTAGCTCAGCCCCCAGAAAACCCTATCTGGTAAAATTAACTTATTATTCAGCTTTTGAATGAAGAGTCTGAAACAGAGGGGCCAGAGAGACCCTCAGTGCCTAAGAAAACTGTCTGTTCTTGGAGACCAGAATCCAGTTCCCAGCATCCATGCAGCAGCTCCCAACTCCAGTTCCAGGGGCTCTGATACCCTCTTCCGACCTCCTCGGGCACTGACTGTACATAGTACACACCCATGTGGGCAAGCAAAGCACATATGCTTCAAATAAAAACCAGAGACTCTTGTTTTAAAGATCCTGAAGCACAGGCCCTTCAGTCAATTGCCCAGGGTGGCACAGCTAGAAGTGGCCCAACCAGTGTGTCCAGGAAGCAACATGGCGCCGGAGAGGGCGCATTCATCCGCTGTTCCTTCCAGCTGCCTCCAGTTAGCCCTGCTTTGTGTTAACGGGGTCTTTGGGAGAAAATGCCCTCTCTCTGGATTACTTGGTGGGGTCAATAGGATATTCTGAGACAAACAAACTTCTGGCAATCCCTCCTCTCCTGCCCCTAATCAGATGGCACAGACCTGCTGGCTTCTGTGGTTCTTCAGCTCTGCTGACTCTCTCTCTCTGTATCCGGCTCCTCCATCTCTCTTACCTCAGGCTCCTACCTCTCCCTCCAATCCTCACGCTGCTTTTCCCACAAGAGTCTACCACAAGTAGTGGGTGGATGAAAAGGAAAGGCAGAGGAGGAGTAAGAAACAGGCCCTTTCCCGGGAAGCGTGGAGACTGCTTTTAGATGCTGAGATCCATCTGCAAATAGACTATGCATCATGCAGATAACACAGTCTATGTAAACACTGCACACTTGGACATGCTGTGTACCAAACTCATGTGAGCGTGCTCGGCTGGAGCTCAGGGGTTATGGATTAGATAATGAGCCAGATTTGAGTGTTGATGATCTCGGGTTCCATCTCTGAAATGAGCATGGCCCAGCACCTGCCTCAGGGAGGGGCTGTAAAGAGGGGAAGAACTTGACTCAGCTGGGACCATTTCCCTCCTCTGCTCTCCCCCAGCCCTTAGCAATGGCTTACCTCTCCCTTCCCATACAGAAGCACCTGATCCCTGCACTCTTCCTCCTCCAAGGCCTCTCATCCAGAGGGCTCACCTCCCTCCTTGTACGTGGGGAGCTGTGTTCTTGGCTCCGAGACAGATTTCTTAAACTGTCTCCCGCAGTGGAGAGTGACTCACCCATTGCTTAGGGATTTAATTAGCCTGCAATAGGAGGCTTTGGAAGAGACAAGCCTCTGGGGACTTCCTTCCTGGTTGGGCGAGAATGAAAGAGTAAGAAACCTTCTAGAATTATCCCATCCCACATGGAAGCTAGCAGCCACATGTGACAGCTCATTTCAAATGTAGCTGCTCATTAAGATGTACAAAGAGCACAAAATCACCAGACCCAAAGGTTTACATGAGGGTTAAACATCTCATTAACTTACTTAATATTCATTACATATTTAAATGGCAATGTGATTGTTTTATTGGTTCCAAACAATTAACTTTTCCAGAGACAGGGTTTCTCTGTATAGCTTTGGCTGTCCTAGAACTCACTTTATAGGCAAGGCTAGACTGAACTCACAGAGATCTGCCTGCCTCTGCCTCCCGAGGGCTGCGATTAAAGGTGTGCACCACCACGCCCAGCAGATGTGCTGCTCTAGAAGGTCCACGATTTAATAGTGACAATATCCTTACACTTCTGACTTTTTTAGTTTGCTTTTCATTTATTCTGTTTGGGGGAGGCTACACGTGTTCCACAGCAGGTATGTGGAGGTGAGAGAACCATTTGCTTGAGTTGTTTCTCCTTCCTTGTGGGTCTCAAGGATCAAACTCGGGCCCTCAGCCCTGGCAGCCGGCTCCTTTACCTGCCGAGTCATCTTGCTGGCCCAATATATAGCTATTCTTTATTTGTATCTAATATTAATTGCAATCCTTTACATGATTTTTTTTCTTTTGTACATCCAAGAAAAAAATTAAAATAAAGCCTCAATGATCTGAGTGTGGTGGCGCACACCTATGATCCTAGCAATAGGGAGGTGGAAAAAGAGGATTAGAAATTCAGGACCATCCTTAGCTATGTCGTGAGTCTGAAGCTAGTGTCAAAACAGAACAAAACTCAATGAGATAACTTGTCAGGGGAAGACAACAGTAGGGGCAAGTGTCTTCCCCTTCCTTGTGAGCGCACACAAACTTCCTCTTGCGTTGTTCTATAAAGATGCAACAATCAAAGTGGGTGTAGCCTTGCCCGGAGAGAGCAGCAAGGATTTCAGAGTACCGAGGGGAATGTTTCTGCAGGGAGAACAGGGCTTTGGACTCCAGTGACTGCTCTGCATACTAAACACAAGGCTTTGTCTCTTCCACCTCAGTGGAGAAAGCAAAATCTGATCTGATGGGGGGGAAGACCCATACACAAAGGGGTGTGCATTCTGTGCAAACACGCTCTTTGCGGGGCGAAAGGGCAAGGCCAGGACCAGATGGGTAAAGAGATGAATGATGGAGGCCACAGAAGCTTGGGAGAAACCAAAATGGGCCCCCACCAGCCTGACTCTGAGACCAGGCTGCTCAGTGTTGCCGTTGCATAATCCAGTCACAGCAATTCCAATTGATCTTTTTTAAAAAATATTTATTTTTTTGAGACAAGATTTCTTTATGTAGCCCTGGCTGTCCTGGAATTCATACTATTGTTGCAAGGAGAGAGCTGCTTGTTGGTTCCCACTGCCCAGAATCGAAATAATCACACAGAAACTATTAATTAAATCACTGCTTGGCCCTTTAGCCCTAGCTTCTTATTGGCTAACCCTTACATATTAATTTAACCATTTCTATTAATCTGTGCATCACCATGAGGTTGTGGCCTACCAGCAAAGTTTCAGCATGTCTGTCTCCAGCGGTTCCATGGCTTCTCTCTTACTCTGCCCTTCTTTCTCCCAGCATTCAGTTTAGTTTTCCCCTCCTAGCTAGGTTCTGCCATGCTATAAGGTTCAAAGCAGTTTCTTTATTCATTAATGGTAATCTCAGTGTATGGGGGAAATCCCATATCATACTATACTTAAAGAAATCCATCTGCCTCTACCTCTTCAGTGCTGGGATTAAGGCATGCACCACCACACCTGGCCTTAAAAAAATTATTTGTGTGTTTGTGTATGCACACACATGTCCATGCGCACATGTGTGTATACATGTGCATGTGTCCATGTGTTCGTGTGCACGTGTGTGCATGTGCACATGTGCCTGCATGTGTGTGCACATGTGTACACACATGTGTTCATGTGCACACATGTGTATGCATGTGTGTGTGAGTCCACGTGCGTGTGTGCATGCATGCCCATGTGCACATGTGTATGTGCATGTGTGTGCGCATGTGTCCATATGCACATGTGTGTGTGTGCCCACAGAGGCAAGAAGAGGACATTGGATTTCCCTGGAGCTAGAGCTACAGATGGCTATGAGCTGCCCATTGTGGGTGCTTTTCTGATAGAGCAATATAAGCTCTTCACCTCTGAACCATCTCTGGAGGACTCAAGGGCAGGGATGAGGGAGAGACATCCAGTGGACACCGGTACCTGAGGCATCCAAAGACACCAGCACAGCCACACACTGCTCCTTGCATCTCTTGCCAGAAAACACGTCTGACCACAGGTGCTAAGACTAATGTCATCCTTTTACCCCCAGATGTGTGGCTTGTCATGATCATGACCACTCCTCCTCAGAAGTCATGTCTGTAACAAGGGGGCCGGGCTGCTTGTTGGGATTTCTGTCCTGTCCAGTACCCCACAGCCGGCATGTCCCAAAGA
>LOJH01029414.1:5276-15974 GCA_001685095.1 Ellobius talpinus
CTCTCTCTCTCTCTCTCTCTTTCTCTCTCTCTCTCTCACACACACACACACACAGTCTGTTTAGAAGTTAAGCCATGTGGTGGTTTGAATGAGAATGGTCGCCATAGGCTTCTATGTTTTAGTGTTTGGTGCCCAGGTGGTGGAACTGTTTGGGAAGGGTCAGAAGGTGTGGCCTTGTTGGGGAAGGTGTGCACTTGGGTGGGCTTTGAGGTTTCAAAAGCCCATACCATACCATACCAGTTATCTCTGTCTCCTAACCACCTGTTTGGGGATGAGATGTAAGTAAGTTTTCAGCGACTGCCCCAGCACCATGCCTGCCTACCTGCCGCCGTGATCCCCATGATGGTCTTAGACTAAATGTTTTCTTCTTCAAGTCACCTTGGTCATGGTGCTTTGTCACAGCCATGGAAAAATAACAGAGACCAGCCACTAGTCACCAGCACACTGCCCACCATAGGAAGGGTCTTCTCTGGTGCAGGTCACAGTGAGAGCCGAGCAGGGGTGTGTAGCTGCTCAGCCTTTACATGGCTGAGTCCATTCTCTGCTCCAGCTAAGAGGAGGTTTCCCTACTGTAGATCCTGCAGAGACTGCAATGATGAGTCGTTACAGATTCCCACTACCAGAATCTCCCCCTCATTCTCCATCCACATGGAACCTTGCGAGCACAGGCTCTCCAGAGCAGGAGCGTTAGCTGCTGGGATGCATCGCTTGCACTGCGAGTGTTTCTGCGCAACTCCCCTCAGCAGACTCTCACATAGCTAGTGGACCCTGATGCTGCATGCAAGTAGCTCTATTGGATCCTGCCCACTCCGAATACAGAGGGAAAGTCATCTTCTCTGTCTTCCAGGTTGGGGTCAAGGAGTCTCCTCCTGCTTCCACTGCTCCAGCCATTACAGTAAGCAGAGCTGAAAGACTCCCAACCTTTTAGGCTGCCAGACCAGCCTCCCCTACTAAAGGCAGGATGGTGAGCCAAATGCCCTCATTTCTAAATTCTGATCACAGGGAAAACTTAATTCTCCTCTATGTCACCATTGAGAATCCCACTCCCATGTGTTTTCAACTCTCCTCATCTCTACTCAAGTCCATACACCCTGAAAACCACCACCCCCACTTCCCAATAGCATCTTCCTTCCTGTTCAGGTAGAGGCAACCTCTCCCACTGGGATGTTCTGTCTGTGAGGTGATGCACCCTCACCGTAACTGGGACTGGGCAGAAAGAGGTTCACTAAGTCAAAAGAAACCTGAGTAGTCTAGAGCAGAGTCTACAGGAACCCAGGGTCAGAAGACCCATCATCATTCAGTGCATTGATGCCTGAACACCTCCCAGGGTATTTATGAAAGTCAAGAGTCTGCTGAAGCTCAGCAAGGATTTATAACTTCACCATCCAGCAACTGCATTCAGCTTCTCTCATAGCAATGAAGACAGTAATTAATGAGCACAAGTCTTCAGTTCTGAATTCTGTGTTGTACTGTTTTCCTGTGTTTCCTGCAAGGAACAGCACAGTGAAATGCTGCAGTCAGCCCCCAGCAGAGGCCTGATACCGATGGGCTGTCTAATTTGCTGCATCCCATGAGGTTTATCATGTATATTCCAACACTAGGACGAGGCCATTTTCCTTCCATCTCGTCGATGAGATTTTTATTATTCAGAATTACAACACAGACATGGGGATGTTTATCTTGAATGAGATGCAAAATGCTTCTTCCTGAACTCATTTAGAATGTTTCATAATGCATCTTAAATTCTAATTTGAAAAGTAATTTCTATGCCAACAACGACACTGTAGAGACACCCAAACTGGCTACAGGCATAAAAAGAAAACCCAGATATATCTTTGTAAGCTAGAAAAATGGGAATGACAAACTTGGCCTTGTTTTTTGTCAGGAAGCAGTACTTGTAATTTTTTAAAAATAAAAGCCATCATTCTTATGTGGTGAGCCTTGAAATAATCAGCAAAACAATGAAAGACTCTCTCTCTAGTGCTATAAACTACAGGTAACATTCTTAACGCATTGACGGTTTCCTTCCCTGTCTTTCTTCTGCATGAAGTATTCCTTTACGCTGTGTGAATATATGTTGCTATGATGGGCTTAATAAACAAGCTGACTGGCCAATAGCTGAACAGAGCCAAACTGAGAATGCTGGGAAGAAGAAGGGTGGAGTATGGAGCCGTCAGCAGACCCAGAGAGAAGGAAGATGGGCATGCCATACTGAGAAAAAGTATGTCATGTGGCAAAGTACAAATAAGAAATATTGGCTAATTCAAATGTAAGAGTTAGGTGGTAACAGGCCTGAAGTATTGGCTGAGCATTTGTAATGAATATTAAGTTGTTTGGGAACTGGCGGGTGAGAAAGAAACATCCATCAACACTTCTGTGGTAAACATGTATGATCAGACATACAATATTGCTACACAGGAACAACATCCCTCCCCCCAGAGCTGAAACTTTAGATTGCTTTAAATATCTTATTAAAAGGTGTCCTGTGCCAGGCATGGTAGCACATGCCTTTAATTCTAACACTTGGGAGGTAGAGGTAGGCCAAAGTCTGTGAGTTCAAGGCCAGCCTGGTCTATAGAGTAAATTCCAGGTATGAAGAGATATCACCTTGTGGTTTTGTCTTGCATTTACCAGATACTTGATGAAATGGCTATAATTCTGGTTCAATCTGATGTCCTCTTATAAAATGTTCACTCAAGTCTTTTGATATTTTTCTGTTGTACTGTTTTCATCTTACTAAGTAACAAGAGTTCTTTACATACTGGAGAGACAAGTTCAAGTTGTTACTCATGTTGTTTATGCTCCACTAAATGTCCATGAACACTGAGTTAGTAAATACTGAACCACTGTTCCCAGGGAAAACACCAAGTGAACTTCCTATAAAGTTTGAGTGAGAACATGTTCATCAACCAAGATGGCCAATGAAGCTGTAGGATAAAAATATCATCTTGGTTACTTTAGACATCTCTTGACCCTAGGACAACAGTTATAAATTTCCTTTGCCTCATAATGATGTCGTAAAGTGCACTTTTTAAAAATTATTTTAATTGTGCAATGCATGGGCTACAGCACAATATTTCAATACATATATAATATCTACTGTCAATCAAGATGACTCACACTTCTGTCTCCTTATGCTGCTCTGTGTTTGCAGCCCCTGAGCTCCTCTCCTTTAGTTCTTCATGGCTTCATCATGGTAAGTTACAGTCACCTTGTGCTGCAGAGGAGCAGAACTTGTCATTTGCTTTTAGCTATGCTCGGGTGGCCCACATCCAGCCTCCCACTATGCTCCCAGTCCTCAGCCTTCCCAGCCTCTAGCAAGCCCATTAAACAGCCCTGTTATTTACAGCTGAATAAATGGAATTGGGAGACTTTTTTGTTAAATGGAAAAAGTGAAATGCAGAAAAGTTTTGACTATTCTCTCCTGTGTGGATGACGTTTAAAAATTCAATCCGAATGTGTGACAGTGATTGCACAATGTAAAACTTATCATGGGGCTGGAGAGGTGAGTCAGTGGTTAAGAGCTCTGGCTGCTCTTCCAGAAGACCTGGGCTCATTCCCAGCACCCATATGACAACTCACAACCATCTGTAACTCCAGTTATAGGCGAGTCAGCAGCTTCGTCTGGCCTCCTGGGACACCAGGCACATATGTGGTGCACAGACATGCATGCAGTCAACACACACACACACACATACTTTTTTTCAGCTATCACAAATGCTGAGCCTGGTGTTGCACATGTTTATCCCAGCACTCAGGAGGCAGAGGCAGGCGGATCTCTGTGAGTTTGAGGCCAGACTAATCACATACTGAATTCCAGACCTGAAGAGTAAGATTTTATCTCAAAAAGAATGAATGAATAAATGAATGTTGTCCTGCCACGAATCTACATCCAATGGCATTTCCATCTTGTCTCTAGCTTCATATATATCCTTGACCTCGCTGAGCATGGCAGCACAGCCTCAAATATAAGTTGCTAAGTGTGCTCTTTCTTATGTAGCTAAGCATGTGACTTGTGAGTGGCAAACCCTCTGCCACCAACGCTATAGTCTGTACCTGAGTGAAGCTTCTCTGACACGTTTCTCCATCGGGTGCCTAACAGTTTTTTGCTCCTGGGGGCTACACCAGGCTCTCAGTTTTCTCTATGGTACATTGCATCGGCTGTGGGGTTTTGTTTTATTTTTGTTTTCTGTAGTTCTCATTCTGTTGAAGAGATTTTCTTCTAATCCACTTGTTGAGGGTTTGTTTTTAATCATGAAGGGATATGGAATATTGTCAGATGATTTGTTCCATTGGTCATGTTCAGGGTCCCCTCCTTCTGCTAGTGTGGTCTGTTATGAAGGTGACGCAAATGAGACGCTGTTCTTAAACAGCTTTGTATTTTAGGGATGAATTTCTCCTGGTCATGGAGTATGATCATTTTAATATATTATTAGATTCAGGTGGCTATTTTGTTGAAGTTCTGCATTAATATTCTTCATCAAAAATACTGCTCAACAAAACTCATCCGCAAACACCTCCCTGATATAAGCCCTGATCATAGCTCTCAGTAAAGGGCCTTTATAAAGGCTTTTCATAATTTCCTTAGGGTTCCTAGATCTGGCAGGAAACTGCACAAACTCAGCTGCCAGAGTAGAAATCCAGTGAGATTAGACAACTGAACTGCAAGTCATGGAAAGCAGCTTTATTGCTCACAAATAGTAGAAGGACCAACAGAAGCCATGCTAAGTTAGTCACATTACACTTAGAAAGGCTGACCAGGGGAGAAGGGGTCTCATCTGAACTTGACTCACTCCATACCATAGCCCCTGGACCCCTGAAGGAGTCATTATCAGCTTTTAGACCCTGAGGGAAGCTGGCATTCCTAAGTTTAACTTTGAAGAACTCCCCCTTGGGAGGATGGAGACAGGGCTTGGGCTGTTCTAAAAAGCCCCCTCTCCCAGGATGCTACATCCTCAGTAGATGCTCTTGAAATCCACAGGAAAGCAGACTCCACTGGCCAAGGCCATCTGAGAGACCTATCTTCCTGCATTACTTTTCCTTTCTTGTAAAATATTTATCTAATTTTGCTATGCGTATCTTCCTGGAATTATAAACTAGGTCAGGAAGAGCTCCTTTCTCTTTGATATTGTGGAACAGTTTGAGATGGACTGATGTCAACCTGTGGGGGGTTTTGACAGAATTCTCCAGAGAGTCCACCCTGGGCCTCTCTTTGTTGAGAGAGTTTTGATTAGGGAATCAACACCCTTATTTGCAATAGATTTGTTGTAAACAATTTTTTCTTCCTAACTCAGTCTTGGAAGGTGGTACAGTTCTAGAAATTTGTTCATTTCTTCTGGGTTATCCAAGGTGTTTGTGTCAAGTTTTTTATAGCAGTCTCTTGGGACCCTCTTTATTGTATCCAATTTCTAATGTTTCCTTTAATTTCTAATTTTAGCTGAGCTTTTAAATTGTTTTGTTTAAGATAGATCTACTGTATGCCTTTTCATAAACCAGCCCTTACTCTGTTGATATTTCTGCTGTTTTCCTTCTCTACATTCCATTTGCGCCTTTTTAGCATGCACTGTCCCCTCCTTCTGCCAAGCTGGGATTTTGTCTCTTCTCCTTCAGACCCTTCAGGATTGACAGTGAATGTGGTCCATCCTGTGTCTTTCCTGATGTGGGTGTTCACTGTTCTCAGCTGCCCACCAAGCACTCATTGTGCTTCATCCCTTGGATGCTGTGCTGCTGTTTGTGTCAAGGCAGTTTCTCTTTTCTCTGTCACTTCTCCGATCCATTGCTGTGTGCTGTCACTATGCAATGCTGTTTCATTTCCATGGGTTTTTTTGTTTTTTGTGTGTGTGTGTGTGTGTGTGTGTGTTTTATTCTTCAGTGTCCCTGGGGCTCACGCTTTCTCATTTCATCTCATTTCAATGAGAAGATTCTCGATATGATCTCAGTCTCCTTCTACTTGTTACGGCTTGTTTTATGTCCTGCCATGTGACATACCAATCCTGGGGAGAGTTCCATATGCACTTAAAAAGAATGAGCTCTCTTCTCTGCGGTCAGAGTATTCTGTGGGTGGGGAACAGGGGGAAGACACGGCTACACAGTGAGAGCCCAAGCAGTCTTCCTGCTGCCAAAACTGTTCTGTATCTTAATAGAGCTACACATTCACACACTCAAGTACACAAACGACTGGTAAAATCGGAACTCTTTGGGCTGGACCGATGGCAGTGGCCTATACTTTGGTGAGGTATTAGCATTAAAGGAACAACTGCACCATGTATGTGACTCTTTTATAAATTTGTAATTATCTTTAAACTTAAAAGTTGAGAGAAAGAATAATCAGTTTCATACACCTGTATTCGATATTGTCATATGATAGTGTTGAATGATAGATAATGATTAAATGTTTATAATGGGGAATGGAGAGATGATTCTGCAGTTCAGAATACTGGCTGCCTTTGCAGAAAACCAGAGTCCAGCTTCCAACACTCACATGCAACAGCTAATGGCTGTCTGTAATTCCAGCTCCAGGGTTTCTAATGACTTATTGTGGTCTCCATGGACACTGCACTCATGTGCATAAAACACACACACACACACAACACACACACAAACTTTTAACGTTTATAAGCCCTGGTTCTACCCAGTTCCTGTGGTAGACACATAAGAGTGTCTCAGGTCCCAAACACTCAGTTCCCCCACCTCCCAGTGAGCCCAACTCCCAACACAGTCAGGTAAGAGGCCCTGGATATGGACCCTGATGCCCCAAAACACACTCCTACTCAACCAACCATAAATATGCAAATCTCAACACAGAAATGGAAATAGCATGAAAGTCAAGACAAAAAACAAAGGATCACTAATCCCGAGATAATAGACTCCAATGAGAATGATCTTGAAGAACTTCCAGACACGAATTCAAGAGGATGATTAAAAAAAAATGAGGGCAAGGCCATTTTGGAATCTGATGACAGGACTGAGAAAATGAGCAAGGCTGTGGATGTCACTGGGAATCAGGTTCTCACAGAAGGAGACAGGAGACCATACAAATAGAATGTGAGAAGGCAGCTGGTGGAGGTCGAAATGACTGTGTAGACTCGTGATGTCCAAGTCATGCACTTTTGTGAACGAGAGCATCCATGTGGGCACCCTGGTTTGCATGGGAGAAGGTTGTGCATCTCCTCTTCCATGTGTTCTCAATCTTCTAATACCTGTCATCTTTCTACTTATTATAATCTGTTTATCTATTGAGGTGATTTCAGTAGGAATGGCCCCATAGACTCATGTGTTTCAATGCTTGGCTCATAGGGAGTATGGTCTTGTTGGAGTAAGTATGGCCTTGTTGGAGGATGTGCATCACTGCAGAGGTGGGCATTAAGGTCTTACATGTTCAAGCTATGACCAGTGTGATACATAGTCACTTCTGTTGCTTTTGCATCAAGATGTAGAACTCTCAGCTCCTTCTCCAGCACCATGTCTGAATGCATGCTGCCATTTTCCAGCCATGACAATAATGAACTAAACCTCTGAAACTCTAAGCCAGTCCCAATTACATATTTTCTTGTATAATAGTTGCTGTGTTTATGGGGTCTCTTCATAACAACAAAACCCTAACTAAAATCTCTATCAACTACTCGTCATGGTCACCTGCCTACCTGTCAAAGTATCCATTGATACATTTACTGAGAGGAGGAAGCACAGATCCCATAGTATCTTGGACTCTGTTATCATTGTCACAGGAGTCCATGCCTCCTGGGGGACACGGTTATCCCTGAGCTGTGACAGAATGGGTACCAGATGTGTCCGGAGCACTTTGTATTGAAAATGTAATGAAATACTTGAAAAAAAATTAAAACCTGGTACAGGACAGAAGGGCCAGATTTCAGAGTTCCAGCTGGCCAAGTCTAGAACAATCCGAGTGCCAAAGTAACCGAGTAGGAAGATACATTACTAACCATTGAACAAAGCAGAAATTCATCAGCCCATGCCTGTCATCGGTAGGTGGCAGGGAGTGAAATGTCACAGCACAGGACTCATGGCCAACTGTGTAGAAGCAGAGGAAAGTCGTCAAAGAAGTCCAAGGACTGTCACACAAAATATAGTGCCAGCGGGCTGATTATTGGAAATTTAATGAATTTTGCAGCAGAGGCTGGAGGCGGCTTTCGTCTGCCATCTCTTTGTCCACTTATAGTCCTGACTCACCGCGGAAGAAACAATTGCCCCCGGGCTCTGCACTGAGCTTCTACTCAACCAAACTCACATCACAAGAGAAAACCTGCCATTTGTCAACACACCTGGACACACACCATTGTCTTCTATGTTAAACAGTCGTGCAATCATTTACAAACACTCTTCTGTGGCATCAAGGGACTACATGCCTGCTTCCAGAAGCCCATACAAATCATCTGTGGTCTCCTAAAGCACGCCTACTTCCAGTGCTCTGCGTCTCCCTCTAGAGAGGGGTCCATGGCACCTGTCTCCCACTCCGCTGGCTGGTATTCCCGGTGGGTACTCAGCACCTGTCTCCCACTCCGCTGGCTGGTCTTCCCGGTGGGATCGCCTCCATGCTTGCAATAGATGTGTGTGTGTCTTCCTCCTGCTTGACGCTATTATCAATTCATTCTAGTGAACCTTCAGAGGATGAAAGAAAATCTTTCCTTCTGTCCTTTTATTGTCATTTTTTTCAAACATCATAGCAAATATTGGAAGATTAAAGGCCAGGCTTTGGTTGGTTTTGATTCTTTTCTTTTTCTACTTCTTTTGTTTGGTTTTGGTTTTTCAAGACAGAGCTTCTCTATGTAGCCCTAGTTGTCAGGAACTTGCTCTGTAGATCAGGCTGGCCTCAAACTCAGAGATCTGCCTTCCTCTGCCTCCCGAGTGCTGGGATTAAAGTAAAGGCGTGCACGAACCACTACCCAGCTAGGCTCTGTTTCTGATCCCCAGGAACTTAAAAAAGCCATCATGGTAAACCTTGGTTGGTGCAAGAATCTTCAATGGAAGCAACACCCTAACTGAAGTGCTCCCGAAGCTGGGCGAATAGAGGCTAATTCAAATCTCTCCATAGGGAAATAGCAAACAAACACAAAATGAAGAACATCCTATTAAAAGGATAATGGAGGAGGGGCACTGGTGGTACCTACCCATAATCTTGCAATTTAGGAGAAGAATCTGAGGTTTAAGACTCCCTGAAAACTTGGTGAGTCCCAGTCTCAATGCACCAAGGAATGGAGACATAGCTCAGTGGTACAATAAACTCAAGCCCTGGCACTGAAAAAACAGCAGTAAATCATGCAAAAGACAGCACTGATTCCAGACTGAGGTGAAGACATTATTGGGGGTGGGGGTGGAACAATAACAACAAAGGTCATTGTTAGGGCTACTGATGAAACCAGATGATGAATTCAGGGTTAAATTAGTGGAAGTTGATAAGGACAGTTAACATACATTGAGTGCCCTTCTCACGTCCCATATCCATTTATTCACTTAGTTATCTATGTCAGTAGGGAATCAGGGCTATTTAGTATTAAAATAGGGACTGGTGGCTTCTTAGATACTTGGATGTTTTTAATCACTAATGCCATTCTTGATTCTTTTAGGCAAATTGCCACAATTTTAACTTAGGATGATTTTTTATTTTTGTAGATTGGCTCTTGTGTCCCCTAATTTTTCATTACTTTAAATATTTTTAGCCTTTTCTGTCTTCTGGAATGCACACACCAAACACTCCCAGGCAGACATAACCCTTCCTGGCTCTCACTGGAGAAAGGCATTGGGCACCATTTTCTGGGTTCATGGTTTACGGAGGGAGGGATCATTGCTTATTGCAAGCCTGGCTCAGCCAGTGCAAGACAAGGTTATTTTTGTTAAAAGCATAACCTTCAGTTTTAACATGGCCATGTCTCACCTAAATATTATTTTTATTCTAGTAATTACATTTCATTTGTATTATACTGGCAAAGTTTTTTATTCTGTTATAAAATGGGTAGTTTATACAGAATATAGGGAAATCAGAGTGATGCCAACGGTAGAAGTATTATGAAAAGAACATGGCTGAAGGGAGTTTACTAATTTTTGTGGATTTTCTTTTCCCTCAAATGAGTTTGGCAGAATGTGCTGTCAAAGCAATCTGTTCCAGAGTCGTTTGTGATTCATATTCTGCATGGCCACAGGACCCCCCCTTTATGGCAGCAGGACCCCCTGCACAGCCACAGGACCCCTCTGCATGGCCATAGGACTCCTCTGCATGGCTTCAGGACTCCTGTATATGTCTGTGATTGGTAGTATGACCAGATGATTTCAACTGCCTTTCAAAACTCAGGTAACTTCTTGGCTAACAGGTCTATGTTTTCAGAAGATGGTGGTTGTCAAAATCCTCTTGTTCTGGGCAGTTTTCAGTTCCCAGGGCAGAAGAGAGGCTCTTCTCATGTTGAGATAATAGAAAGATGTGAGCAGAGTTTCATTTTGCCAGATCCTCATCATTTAAAACTCACAATGTCCTATTGCAAGTGTGAGTACCCTCTGTCGATACTGTAGCCATCGCTGCCCTCCTAGCGCCTAGCATTTTGGAAAGCCTATGTGCCTCAGTTTACTTAACTGAACATGGAGCCTGCTGCCCTGATCAGAGGTCTTTGCAGTAGACATGCTTTTCCTCCCAAGCTATGCTCTCTCTCTCTCTCTCTCTCTCTCTCTCTCTCTCTCTCTCTCTCTCTC
>LOJH01029415.1:0-17431 GCA_001685095.1 Ellobius talpinus
TGATTTTCTTTGGGGCTAAACAGCTGTGGGAACCGGGCAGGACAGAAACCCCCACAAGCAGGCCCCGCTCATGTTACAACTGACCTCACCCTAGGTGACATGTGTAATGTGCCTACTGATCTCACCCTAGGTGACATAGAGACGTGTAAGGTGGCCTGCTGACCTCACCCTGGGTGACATGGTGACGTGTGTGAGGTTGGCCTACTGACAGAAGTAGGCTGAGCTTTGAATATATTAAGGGGACTAAAAACAAAAAAACAAAAAAAAAATCCTGAATACCTACTTCTCAAATCACAGTTTATTGTGCCATCTGTGACGTGTCTGTCATTTAATATAGTATTCAGTAGAGGCACCATTTTAAGTGATATCCTTTCTTTTTGTTTGTTTGTTTAAAACATGTTAACCAAAAGGCCATGAATTTTTGAATGGTGTGTGTCCTTGTTTTATTGCTAGTTGAGTTTTCCCCATTTGTAAGTACACTTTGTATTTTATGAATTCAAAATGGTTCTTAAACTTGAAGCAAAATTTTAAAGTTTTTGGGTTTTTTTTGGGGGGGAACCCTCTTAAGTTTGCCTGAATATAATTGCGTGTGATTCACTCCAGTACTGTGTAATTCTATAAAATACGGAAAATTTGTATCTTCCCTGAATCTAAGTGAAAGCAAGTTTAAAATGTCGCTCTGATTCACATGTCCGTTCAGAAGGTGGGGGTATGTGAGAAGATGGCACAGATGTTTCTCAGGGCGTGAGGACAAATGCGAGAGGTGCTTGTTTCTGCGGTGCCTGCTTCTTGATTTGAGCACAGGGCACATTGTGTCCAGGACAAAGACTTAATACTCCTCATGGACTTCTTTTGTTTTGTTTTGTTTTTCGAGAGGGGGTTTCTCTGTGTAGCCCTGACTGTCCTGGAACTCACTCTACGGACCAGGTCTCTGCCTCCCTTAGTGCTGGGGTTAAAGGTGTGCACCACCACCACCCAGCTCTCATAGACTTCTTCAAACAACTTTGAGATTGGTGTAGACGTGTTAAATACACAAGGATAGGATGGTAGGGTTTATTATACTCATTTATGTATCTAGTTTGAATGAATATTTCCTTTTCTTTGTATTTGAAAGTTTCCTAATAAAACTTTTGTGCTTTCCCATTGTCTGTCAATACAGTGGCAAGTGTGTAAGCTGTTCACATCTGGAGATCTCTGTGTACTTTGACAAATTTCCTGTTTCCTTGTCTTTTTAAAAATTTGAGGGGCTGAAGAGATGTCTTGGTGGTTAAGAACTGGCTGCTTTTCCAGAGGCCATGTGACCAGTTTCTAGCACCCACATTCCCAGATTTGTAAGCCATTTGTAACTCCAATCCTGGAGTGCCCAGCAACCTCTTTTGACCTCCATGGGCACTTCCCTCATGTGTAACACACATGTGGGCAAAACACCCACACATATAAAATGAAATAAAACCTTAAAGAGCTGGGTGTAGTAGCGCATGCCTTTAACTTCAGAGGATCCCAGTGAGTTCCAGGCCAGCCTGATCTCCATAGTGAGTTCAAGGACAGCCAGGACTGAGAGACCCTGTCTCAAAAAAACAAAGGAAAGTAAACCAAAAAGTTGCTTAAAATTCTTTGATAATTCTTTGATTTATAAAGTATAAATGCTATGTCCCGCATCGTGATTGTTTTGTTACCACTGCTGCTAGACCAGACACACGGCTCCATGCAAGCAAGCAAAGCACACTAACACTTAGCTACAGCTCTGTCCCTGAGCGCCCTCTTAGATGTGATTTAATATTTATTGATGAATGCATTGGGAATTTGAAATTTTATGTGCCTTGAAACTCACATTAGTAAATGTCACTGTCACTCTTGTGTTGCTGTGAAGTGAAAGCCGTGACTGAGGCAACTCTTAGAAAAGATGGAGTTTAATTAAGGCTTGTTTACCGTCTGATCTGAGGGTTTGTTCTTGATCAGCATGGTCAGGAGGGTGGCCACAAACAGGCCTGTAGCTAAAGGTTTCTCTCCCACCTGCTAGTCTCTGAATAACCAGCCACTCAGAGCTTAATATTAATTACAAACTGTAATAAGCTCGGGCTTATTATTAACTAGCTCTTACAACTCAAATTAACCCATTTCTGTATTTTACTACGAGGCTTGTGACCTCACATCTTGCTTCTCTGTCAGCTGCTGGCGTCTCCCTGCCTCTGCCTTCTTTCACCCTGTATCTGTCTGGATTTCCTGCCTAGCTGTATTCTGCCCTGCCATAGGCCAAAGCATCTTCTTTATTTACCAAGGGTAATTAAACATATTCACAGCATATCGAAGGGCGTCTTACATTACAGGCCAACATGGTGCTGGAGAAGTAGCTAAGAGCTTTACATCCTGATATGCAAGGAGAGAGCCTCCAAGTCCACCTCCAGTGACACACCTATTCCGACAACTACACACCATATAATTCTTCCAAAACAGTTCATGCAAACACATGAAGGAGGGGATTGTAATTCAGACCACCAGTACTTTGGATTTTCAGGTCCCTTCATAAGTTTTATGCTTTATTAAAGATTTATTTATTTATTATGTATATAGTGTCCTGTCTGCATGTGTGCCTGCACACCATAAGAAGGCACCAGATCTCATTATCTATGGTTGCGAGCCACCATATCATTGCTGGGAATTGAACTCAGGTCCTCTGGAAGAGCACCCTATACTCTTAATCTCTGAACCATCTTTCCAGCCCCTATATATTTTATGGGTTTTTTGAATATTAACTTGTATTTTTATTAAATAGTTTGTAATGGTATTTTTTTCTATTTTTTCCCTCCCACTCCCCCATACACCCTCCCCCCACCCCTCTATTTTATGATTTTAAAGTCCTTTAAGAATGTGCTGTTTCCAGGTGTTGTGACAAAATAAGTTAGATTCATCTCCTTTTGGTTCTAATATTTTTGACATAGTTTGAATATCAGCACAGTGTGAAGTCCGGTGACAGTTCTTCCATACCCAAGCCTCCCAAATGTTACAAACGCTAACTTTGTCACTGACATTCTTTCATGCATCAAGACATGACAATTTTCTAATTTTTTCAAAATAAATTTCATGACCCCTTCCTCCTTTGTCTTCCTTCCTTATCCTGGAGGGAACATTTTCCTACACTAAAAAAGGAAGAATTTTATTTATTTTTAATAAGTACAAATATTTGTTTTCTGTAATGAGTTCTCTGCTTCAGTGTAGAGCTCTGGGGTAATACAGGTTGTCCTTTAATTTCCTGGTAGTGATGCCTGGCATAGTAACTGATAAACACCTTGATTGTAGTTTATATCTGACCATTTCTGTATTGCAAGTTTGTTCACTTGGTTTTTTTTTCTTTTTCTTTCTATTTTAAAAATGAATGTTGTTTATTTATTTTGATAGTTTCTTGTTAATTGTTCCAGGCTGGCCTTGAGTTTTGGAAACTGTGATTCAGTAATGAGTTCTGAGATTATAAATTCCCATCATCTTCACAACTACTCTTTAACAAAAATTATGTGAAGCTGGGTAGTGGTGGCTCATGCCTTTAATCGCAACACTCAAGGGGAGACAGTGGCAGGTGGATCTAGTTCGAGGCCAGCTTGGTCTACAGCACAAGCTCCAGGACAGCCAGGGTCACACAGAGAAACCCTGCCTCCATGAGAAAACAAACAGACATACAAATCATTATGTGTATCTGTGTTTGGATCCATGTGCATGTGCGTGGGTTGTGGGTGCTAGGGAAGATGCTCTAGACCCGTGCCGGGGACTGACCTAGTCATGGCATGCTTCTTACCCACTGAGCCATCTCTCCAGCCTCCACCACTACCTGGCTATCACAACTGCTCTTTATCCCACTCTTTATCTCTGTCTACTTGTTTGTTTAGGCAAGGTTTCTCTGTGTAACAGACCTGGCTATGCTGGAGCTTACTCTGTAGACAAGCTGGCCTGGTACTCAGAGAGATCCACCTGCCTCCGCCTCCTGAGTCCTGGGATTAAAGACATGTGCCACCACTGCCTGGCTATCACAACTGCTCTTTATCCCACTTTCTGACGTGTTTATCGACTGTACTCAGCCATTGCAATTGTCAGTTTTCTTTTCTTTCATTGCAGTCCAGCTAAGGATTTGTTTTAGTTTTCTGAATGTGATTTTTAAATTTTTTTTCTCAAAAATTTAAAAAATTCATTAAAATGTATATTTTTCCTTGTAAGGAATAATATTTGGTTTGTTAGAGTATTATATTTTCTGGCTCGGCTTGGTGGTGCATGTTTGTAATCTTAATCCCGTACGGAGGATCTCAAGTTCAAAGCTAGTCTAGGCAGGTTGGTTAGGCCCTGTTTTCCAAGGGTTGACCAGTTAAGAGGAGAGCCTGGATGTCTGGTTTATCATGTTAGAGACCCTCAGTCCCAGCTCCACCAATGAATAGAAAAACCTGAAAGTACGTTCTCTTCGTTTGCCACAGGCTCTTCTAAAGTAAGTGCCAGATACAGTTTCAGCCCTTAGATTTTATGCCATTAGCATTCACAGACCACACTTATTTATTCTATTGAAGCATTTTTAAAACTGCAGCTAGCTGTTTAATCTTTCTATTCCATTATGCTTTATATACTGGGAAATTGGTTTTCTCATGAAGATAACTAACCAGTGTAATAAACAAGCAGAGTTTTCTTTTTCCATGTACGCTTATTCCTAAAATGCTGTGTTACCCACGGTAACCTTTCCTAGTGCTTTTAGAATGTAGTTATTTAACAAGGAGTGGTTTCCATGGATGATTTAGAAAGTGGACACAGAACTCAGCCGTTTCAGACATGTAAATGCCATGGCTGTTCATATACACCTGATAATATATCTAGTTGTTAGGTAGAGCATCTACCATTTGTCTCATGTTGTTGGTATTCTGTGTAAAGGCATAACATACCCACAAAGTGTTAGAATTCTGTCACAGAAGTATGAAGATTGCCTAGGACTCAGGAGTTCAGACATCCTGTTTGAGATACAAACCTCAGCTTCACTCTGCAGGACACAAAATGTGCCGTTACCATGACTAACATCTGCCCTCTTATTTTTACAAATATATGTCTGTGAAAGCCTGTGCGGTGTTGGGACCATCTGTCTCTCTGCTCTGCACACACAAGGCCAGTCCAGCTACAAATGGCAGAAGACAGCTGTGTTTACACCTTTCTGTTGAATACCTTGAAGCACCCCTTGGAGGAAGGAAGGCCTCTGATGGCAGCAGCTGCTGCTTAGCTCACATGCTGGGTTTGGGTGAGGCAAAGGAAGTTCTAGAAATTATTTGACTTCAGTCATCACTCATGTAAACAGAGTCCATTTTCTGCTGGTCTAGTACAGGAGGATTGGAAAGCCCCTCACTGCATCATCCTGTCTTTAACTAGAGAAGGAAAGTA
Organism: Ellobius talpinus; assembly: GCA_001685095.1. Lineage (NCBI taxonomy): Eukaryota > Metazoa > Chordata > Mammalia > Rodentia > Cricetidae > Ellobius > Ellobius talpinus. Next base: position 5,398 of record LOJH01029415.1, read on the forward strand.
GAAGACCTTTAGGTCAGTGGAAGAGCACTTGCTTTGCATGTGTGAGGCTCTGGGTTCAGTTCTCGGTACCACAAGGCAGGAAGTTTGAGAGGAAAGAGGGATCCAGGGAGGGAGGGAAGAAAGGCTCCCCATTACAAGGGAGAGAGAAGTAGGGATTGTTCTGTCTTTTGGCGATGAGGTTTCTGTAGTACCTTAACATTAACAGCATTTCATAGTCATTTGGTTCAATTAAATTAAAAGCGAATAATTTCAGATGCTAAGTAATAACTAATTTGCTGTTGTATTTTATGTGTTTTAAATCTAAGATGATGTATGTCAATTTTGTGGACACAGAAGGGAACAGTTTATGCTAGAATGAGGATAAACCAGTTTCATGGGAACAAAGACTATAAAAATTGAGAATGAAGTTACTTCCTTGCTCTTAGTTGGTGGGAGCCCCCTGGAAGTGAACTCACATTCTTCCACTGTGTTTATAGTCTTTCCCCACCTTCTCATGTCCTCATTTCTTCGTGAATATCTTGAAACCGTGGGCCCTCGCCCTTTAAGACAGAGTGAGTGCTGTGTAGTCCTGGCTTCTCATGCAGGCACTTGTACTTACTGTCAGTGCCCTATGGGAGTTCCTCAGAAGAGAAAAATTCACATGCAGATATGTGCATTCCCAGCACTTCTTTGATCTCATTGTCCCATTTAAGCCCTTCCGAGCCACACTTAGTAAACAGGTGTGTTTTTCACTTAATAGCATTTATTTGAATGTCTGCAGCTGGTATTTTTTAAAAACAAGTTTGTCATCAGTTTTTGTTTGAGAATAACTGACATTTTCATATAGTAAATGTGAAAGTCCATTCCTTATTTTAATTCAGTTCAACCCCATTCACCTTTGTTTATTTAGACTTTCATCCGAGCCTCAAGCCTTATAGAGTAAGTTCAGAGAAGATGGAAAGATTTGGTAACAGACCCCCGTATACCATAGCCCATGGTAATTTGCCACTTTCTGTCTCTGTCTTTTGTAACCATAAATTTGTATAGTATTGCTCTGAGGGTTTGGTTCCAGATACAACATGATCACAAGAGCATTTTCATTTGAATGTGTGCACTTTTGTCTACATGTGCAATATATTTACCATAGTTTGAGTTTCTAGCTTTTGTGCCAAATAAGTAGAGTACTTAAACCATACCATAGTTTATTGCATTTTGCTGTAAATCTGCAGATTTTTTATTTGAAAGAAGTCTACTGTATACCATATTGAAAGTCAGCGGGCATAGCAGTCGACAGAAGTTTGACATTATTTATGCTATGCTAGTCGCTCCTCTGTCGCATATGGAAGAACTTCAGCATTATCTATGTTTTTCTAATGAAAATTTTTTATGTCTTGAGTTTGTAATTTAAAATGGCATGCCAAATATGTCTCAAATTAGTCAGCTGTCTGTTTCAGCTTCAGTTTGTCCTACAGATCAGCAGATTGAAGACCACTAGTGCCGTTAACCTGTCTGGTAGGGAACAGTTAAAATTCGGCTAATGAACAAATTAAAAGTTGGAAATGACATGAGGGCTCATTTGCAGCAATAGGGAAGGAAATGGGAATTCACATCATTTGCTTTAGAGAAGTACACGCAGTGGCAGTAGAGCCTTTAGAATGAATTTTAAATTGAACTTAAAATGTCTCACCTCCAGCTTGAGCATTGTGTGTACGATGTGCTGTAGCCTTTACTCGCAGTTCCTGGCATCTTGGAGTCCTTCTGACCCCATGTTTTAGTTGGTCACAGAACTTGATCAGCTCAAGGATAGGGCTGATGGATGATGTTTATGGAATTTATCTTTTAAGTTCCAGATGCTACTTTAACTCTGGAGGGAGACGAGGCTTGGGCTGACTGATAGACTGTGTACAGGAGTGCGCACAGGAGGCTGAGGCAGAAGGTTCACAAGCTTGAAGTCCACCTAGGCAGCACAGAAAGCCACTCACTCAGGAACTCCCAGAGCCCATGGATTGGACAAATCAATTGTGTGTGTGTGGGCAGGGGTTGAGACAGGGTTTCTCTGTAGCTTTGGAGCCTGTCCTAGAACTCACTCTATAGACCAGGCTGGCCTTGAACTCACAGAGATCCTCTTGCCTCTGCCTCCTGAGTACTGGGATTAAAGGTGTGCACCACCACCACTCGGCTGATTGGACAAATCTTAGAGTAACCTTTTACCAGTAGAATCAGGTTACAGAGGTTTACATGTGTTCACAACAGATATCTTGGAACTGCAGTGACAGAGCCACAGCCACTCTGAGAGCTGGGAACTGAACTCTGGTCCCCAGTAAGTATAGTAAATGCTCTAACCACTGAACCACCTGTTTGAAGTACTGTTCATTACTGTTTTTGAGAATTCCTTTGAGACTTATTGGCCAGGTAATTTCATATTAGCTTATAAATAAATAATTCTCTAACAATCTAGAATTTGGTTTCTATTACTTATTTCACTTAGCTATTATCCTGCAGATTTAACCAACCATATTACTGCAACTCAAAGTGTTTTATTATTTTTATTTTTGTGTAGGGGTATGTGCGTGTGCATGCATATGTGTCAGACACTATTTTGGTTTTCTAAGACAGGGTTTCTCAGTGTAGCCCTGACTGTCCTGGAACCAGACTGGCCTCATACTCACAGAGATCGACCTGCCTCTGCCTCTCCAGTGCTGGGATTAATGGCTTGTGCCACCTTTGCCCATCTACATTGCTGGATGTGTGAATTCTTCAGACCCATCTCTAGTAATCTGAATTCACTACTTAATACAGCCAGCATTCAAATTCATATACTCCCTCCCTTTACCCCACTTGAGTAGGAAACTACAGCTGTGTGCCTTCACTGTCGGGGTGTGTGAGGACAGTCATAGGTGAAGACAGCTGGATCATGGGCCTGGATTTTGTGACTTCATATTTTCATTCTTTTGCTACTGAAGAAAGATTAAGCAGGAGCCTTTCAAAAGAGCAGCTGACACTACCCCCAGCCAACAGTGTCGTGAGTCAGTATGCTCCTTTGGAGTCGGTAGATCTTTCACATGTTCGTGGCAGAGGTCCAATCTGCCAGACCAGGCAAGAAGTGGGCACATGTGAGCTGGATGCTTGCCAAGTCTACATACCAAACTGGGTTCTCACCCCGTGCCTTCGGCCGCCCTCCCTCTATGGAGCTGTTGGCCAATGGATCACTTCTGGCTGGAGGTAGAGCAGCTTTTAACCAAAGCAGCAGGGCTACACTGTGAGTTGTGACTCTGTTGTCGGCAGAGATGACTGTGGCACTGCTAAGGGCCTCCTCACTTGGTGTCACCATGGTACTACGGTGGGCGAGTATCTGACTGGTGACATTTGCAACGTGCTGTAATTTCCTGGAAAGAAATCGGGGTTGTTTGTCTGTTTAGGTTTACTTTTCATTTGATGGGGTGAAGCGTGTTTCTGTTTTATAAACCAGGAAGCTTTCTCTGTAGGTAGGGAGTGTCAGTTTAGTGGGCTTTTGTTGTTAGTTTGTTAATGTAGAGATGGATAAATTTTGTCCCATTTTTGTTTGTTGTTTTTTGAAGCCAGTGGAGAAGTCTTTCAAGTTATAGAGGACTGAGTAGACAATTTCAGTACAAACTTCCAAGTTCTTTACCCTACAAGTATCTGTGTATCTGTGACTATTCATGTGTTTGGTGCCCCTGTCAATAATCCGAATTCTGTTGTATGTTGCAACTTGAGCGTAGTTAGAGGGCTGTCCATGGGCCCTGAAGATTACACACGGGCACTATGGGGCTATTTTAGATGATGGTGTTTCTAACAGAATTATTCTGAGTATTGGAATATTTGGGGTGTTCTGCTTATAATAATTGAAACGAAAGGTGAGTATTGTCTACCAAAACAATTACCTTCATATCTGAAATATTTCTGGCATTTAGAAATGGCTTTACCCTCGTTTTATTTTTATTTTTTTATTAATGTACAGGATCCCTATGTTGTGGAGACATTGGTCAGTTCAGGAGTTTTTCAAAGTACAGAACTCTTGTGACATAAGAGTTCTGATAGAATTAAGTAAATCTTGACGTCAAGTAGATGTGACCAGAGCTTTTTCTTCAGTGTCATATAATGGAGTAAACAGTTGGGCTACATTGGCCTAACTCAGTAACATTTTGGAAGTTAAGCAACTTAGACTCCCTAGCAAGGTTTATGTTTTTAAAAAATACATTTTTTGTACTGTAGCAATACCCAAGCATTATGGTTATGAAATGTCGAGAAAATAGTAAAATGTCTTACAAACAAAACCTGCATTCATCCACTTGGTCTTTCAATCTTGTTTTTTATGCATTGTTTTCTGCAGCTTAATGTTAATATTCTGTGGGTCACAGAGGAAAACGATGGAAGGCCACTGTTGATTTTACTGGTTCTGCCCTTGCCAGTAACTAAACCTTTAAAGTTTGCAAGAGTGCTTGTCAGCCACACCCCCTCTAATGTCTCTCTTCTCTTAATGCCCTTGTCTCTCTATCTGCCTTTGTATTTATTGCATCCGGAACCCCAGAATCATGCTCACTGTTGTGAGGACATTTTTCTCGACCTTTAGTTTGTTCTGGAATGTACTCTGTTTGTTTGGAAATTAATACTAATTAACAGGATTATCTTTCTCCTTAATATCCCAGTCTCCAATTTTGAAAAAGGAAATAGCCACAGCTTAGTAATGTGTATCCCCTTCAATTTCTTACGTCTTCCAAATGTCAGATGCCATATTAAAAATTTTTTTAATATAACTATATTTCTAAGCCTTTTTTTAAAGATTAATTTCGTATTATATATACAGTGTTCTGCCTGCATGCCAGAAGAAGGCACCAGATCTCATTACAGATGGTTGTGAGTCATCATGTGGTTGCTGGGAATTGAACTCAGGACCTCTGGAAGAGCAGGAAGTGCTCTTAACTTCTGAGCCATCTCTCCAGCCCTCTAAGTCTTATTTGTGCCTAGCGTGCTTTAAAAACTGGGAACTGAATTTAAAGCAGAGATAGCATGTAGCATTGAATTCTCAGTTTGTACCCCTGTGGTATTTCACACACGCAGTTGTGGCTACAGTTGAGCATGGTCCCCCTTTGCCAGCTGCAGCAGGCGAGGAGGCTGTGTTCTCATGCTAACTTTCTGGGCTATAACAGAACTAGAACTCATTCCGTCGTTTTGCCAGTGACCCACAGAACAACATGCAGTCCAGCTTACTGCAGATAAACGCTTGAGAACTGTGTGGTGAGAAGCAGCAGCTGGGGAGCACAAACGCTCTGATGTCAGAGTCCGGCCATCTCTAGTTAGCACTGAATACTTTGTGGCACACATAGTAATTGTTCTTCTCCATCTGACTTTCCCATTTGATTTGCTCTCTGTGTTTAAGGGCTTCAGCCGTGAATTTTGTGTTAAAGCAGGCGTGCTGCTGGGGTGCTCCAGAAAAGGGGGAGAAATAAAGAAAATTCAAATCTATGTTTCTATGAAAACTGAGGCCCTTGTTTCTGTACCTCACATACTTACTGGTTCTACCACAGCATATATGGCAGAATTGCTATTGATTATTAATTTTGAGTTATTTTTATCATACTCTATAACAGTACAGTATACATGTATTTACTAATGTTGAATGAGTTTTCCTCTAATTTTTTGTACATTTTCCCCCCTTTTCCACCAAGGCCTTATCTCTTTGGAGCGGGGTGTTTTTCCATAAAAGCTCCATGGTGAGTTCCCATTTGGTCCCGCATGCCTAATTCATTTGCTGTACTCTCGAAAAGTAACTGTTTTATAGTTTGTTTTCAGTTGCATGGCCTGATCACAGATAGATGCACCAAGTTACTGGCTGAGTAGATCTGAATGTTGACATTTAAACCTTTAAAAAGCAGTTCCTTTGGTTTTACTTGAGTCTTTCAAAACACTTTTTTTCTACAAAAACCAGATTTGTTTTGTCTTTATTTGTTTTTTGTTTTTCTCTTAAAGAAGGCAGAAGAGTTCTGTCACCGTGCTGTGAATAATATAAGAAAGGTCTAGCCACACATAGAGTCTTTGAATATGAAGTTCATACTAGAGAATGGAGTTTATTTTTAAGTACAAATATATGGAGGGCCAAGTTGCAGTGTATTTTATTTGGTCCCAAAAGGACTGTGTTGAACTCTGTTTTGAATAGATTGGGTATTTAATGAGCTGAATAAAAGGTAAAGGAATGCATATTTCTGATGAAAATGCCCATGACATTCTGTTGAACTATGTTAGAAAGTTGAGGCATAATAACCACAGAAAAGGAAGAGTATGTTCCATATTTATATTTGAAGACAGCAGTTAGAATGTGTTGAGGATCTGTTATAAAATGTTTAAGTAATTATGAATTTGGATTCTAGAATAAAGCTGCCTTGCTCTTAGATACCAGCTCCTATGTTACATACCAGCTCCTCTGTGCTCTTATATACTAGCTCCTATGTTTACTGGCACTGTGATCTCAGATACCCTAGAGCCTTGCATTTTCTCTTTTCCTTATATATGTAATGAAGCAGCGTTAGCATCTGTTTTGTGGCTTCGTTGTGAGGATGAAATGAACTTGTAACGGATAAACGCACTGCAGTACTTAACGACACTGGTGCATAGTAGCGGCTCATTAAATAGTAACCGTTGAGGACTGCAGTGCTGGGGTGGACACCCTGTCTGAAAAGATACTTCTTAAAACTAGATCATGTTCTTTGCCTCAAGAGGGTTCCCCTGGCTAGTGTAGAACTCTGTGTGGACCAGACTTGTCTCCTCCTTGCGGAGTCCTCGGGCCTTGGCTCCCTGAGTGCTGATTTCAGGCGTGTACCACCACGCCATACTATCTCTAGTTCTTAAAATAGAAAAGGAAGTTTTGAGCCATGTAAGGTATTTAAGTTCTTCACATCTTTCTGGCCCTCACAACTGCTGCTAAGAATTGTTCATTGTCCTCCTTTAGATCCTGAACAGTATTTTACCTGGGCACGAGTTGCATGCATGGAATTGTAGCACCCGGGAGGCCGAGGCAGTAGACAGCAAGTTTAAGTACAGCTTGGGACATGCAATAAGATTGTCTCTCCAAAACCAACCAGTCTTTTTATAGTTGTATTGTTTCCTGGAACATTTTCAGGGTTCTTGTGCCCTGGGAATGGAAGTTTTCGTTCTCCTATAGGGCTAGGTGATAGTCTCCACCAATTATCCACCTCTCTAGTACATTATAGGACAGAGATGGCAAAACTGTCTTGACAATATACAGAGACAAATCCTCTCAAAGTTGATCTCTCTTTTTTTTTAAATCAGATTTCTTCTCAAAACCAGTAAGATACATGGATTTTTGCTGGCTTAGGGTGACTAGGGAATTTTAAATGCCACATCCAAAATATGATTAAATGTCTTTGTGCACTAAATGTGGAATTAAATTCCATTTGAGGATAAATTCCTCATTCTAAGTACAAAGCAAAGAGTTTCAGCATGTTAATACAGACTGAAGTTTTGACATGCAGCTGAAGATGGACTAACAAATGTGTGTTAAATAAGGAAAGGCCGCTCCCCCAACAGCTCATGTGTTCCTCACAGTTAAGCAAAGGCACTTGTCAACTAGAAATGATTTGAGGTTGAAACAAGATTAAAAGAGCCAGATTAAAGAAAGGGATCTATGAAATATAGTCGACTTCTAAATCACTGCCTGTCTTCCAGAGACTGCTTTGTGGTCTGTTTGATGCCATCGTTAGGTCCTAGGAAACTCGTTTTTAGTCACTTACACTAGACTCAAAGGGCCTCCTTTTAAACGCACTACATTACCAGGGTGCATGTTTTTTCCATTAAGATCTTAATGAAACCTCAAATTAAGGCAGCAAAATGAATATAGATTTGACAACTTCTTCCATGTTGTTTATGAGAGCCGCTTTGTTTCCGCAGCATTTGCTGTTTTTCCATGATACTTAGCGTTCAACTTGAGAATGTTCTTATTTACCGCCCTAAAATGAAACATCATGCTAACTAAGGATGTTTATAGTCCTTTCAGTCAGGGCAGTACATGTATGTTGGATGAACATGAAATCTTTGTAGCTTCTTTTATAATGTAAATTTCTTATAATTCTCAGAAATTAGTTTTGGGTTACAACATTTGTACTTAGTTAAGGTTTTTTTTTCTTTGTGGTATGTCACAGTTTGCACTAATTCTTTATTCTTCAGTAAAGGACTTTAAGTCTTTAATTCAGTTTCGGATGAGACCATTTAAAAGCAGCATTTTCCCCTTTGATATCACAGCAGGCTGGGAATGAAATGGTGCAGGCTATATTTGACAGTAGTAGTCAACCTAAGAATTTCCAGCACTTTCCATGTTATATGTTTATGTAGGATATTTATTGTTTTGAGAGACCATGCCAATTTTTGTTGTTGATTTGTCGAAACAAAATCCATCCATACTGTAGCCTATGCTGGCCTGGAAATTACTGTGTAGCCCAGGCTGGCCTTAAAGTTTGTAAAGTTCTCCTGCCTCAGCCTAATGGACACTTACTAAGAGATTCTGATTTCTGCATTAACAGTGTTGTGCTGGTGTGCATGAGGTCCTGGGTTTTACCTTATGTTTCTAAAGTCTTTCCCAGAGTTGTCTGTGTGTTGAGCACGCAATAATGCTTATGTTCCCTGGGAAAATAGCCCTTATTTATAATTGCCTCTGTATTACTTACAGTCACCTTTGAGAAAGTAGTAAAGTTTATGTGTGGAAGTGTAGTACGTGATTTTTCCTAAGCGTTCTTCTGAGCATATTTGAAAGCTTCACAGTTTCACCCTTTGCAAGGCGATGTGTGCAGATGAGATCTTTTTCATCTGTTGTGTTTTCTTCGCTTTTAAACTTGTAAATACACTTTATAATATCATAGTATAAGTAAATTTATTATAAATATTATATAAATAAATATTCATTTTTGATTGGTTAAAATAAAGTAATTCTAGTTGCCTTTCTGGTCTAGTTTTAGGGAAAAAATTAGAGAAAGAGAAGATTTCTAAATTCTTTTGAAAGCTTTGTCACACAGGACCTAATAGCTCATAAAGAACACGAATTTTCAGTTACTTTCTCTCTGTTGGAATTCTTAGTGCTCATTCCCACTCAAACTCTAACATTTGACAGTTCGTTTCTGTCTCAGCTCCTGCCATGCTGTGCCCCTCTCTCAGCACCCTGGGCGAGTGTGCCCCCCATAGCTGTAGCTTCAGTTCCTCTCTGCAGTGCATGGCACAGTTATTTTGGGGCGGGGTGGGGAGTTGAACGCTGTCCATTATTTCTAAAATGCAGGTGTCTCAAGAGGGAAGGGTTTTGTTTCTGTTTCTTTTTCTTTCTCTTGTTTGCATTCGAATGCAAAGCAGGCAAGAGAAATCCAGTGTTAATCTAGATTGTGATGGAGGGTTTTTAAGACTTTCCAAATGTTTGAGAAGCAATGGGATACCGGTGAGCTGCAGTGAGAATGATTCCCATTCTTCAAGCGCTTTCTTAGGCGAAGTGAGAGAATTAAACTCCTGCTTTTATTTACCACTGTGTTTATTTTGCTCTGTGTTCTGTTTTTCTCCTGGGTTCCTTAGGAAGGGTTTAATGCATGTGGTATTTTATGATTATTATTTTGCCATGATTGGCAAATGTTGTATTTATTTCATTTTTCTTTCATGTTTTGCTAAAAAGTTAATCCAAGCGCTCAATGTAGTAAAGAAGCATCTGCGGGACTGCTGTGTTCTGCTCTGTGTCTCTTAAACTGTCAGTATGCATGCCGTGTTCTCCTGTATGTTTCTTTAAACTCACGGCTGAGTCCATATAACCAATGCAGTTAAACTTCTGTGCAGCAATTAAAATGGAAGTACTGTTTTATTCATTGTATTATCAATAGCATAAGTGTATAAGGTTAAGTCAGTAAAGAGCAGTTTGTTGCCCATGCACAGGAAACCTTCTTAAATTGGCCTGTGTTGGGGCTTGTTGAGACCCCTTTTCATGAGAATGATGTTGAGCGCAAGCAAGAAACGAAGTTCACATTACAGTCTTCCCCGTGCAGGTCAAGTGAGCAGTCTGAACGTCCGCATGATTTACAGGGCTGCCCCTTTCTTCTCTTACTTATGTATCCTCTTTCTCTGCTTTTTCTTTTTTTCTTTTTTCTGTCAACAGCAGGGTGTTTTGCGGTAGAAATACTCTGGCTCATTGTGGAAAGGCTTGTGTGTAGCCTGTTGCATACACGCATGAGAAGAAAGACTGTTTTGGTCCTATGAGGCTTCTTCCACACTATTTTTTAAAATTAAGATTAGGAGCAAATGGAGCCAGAGTTAAAACGTCTAGCTTTGAGGAGAACACATAAAAAATGTTTTCTAAGTAGCGTTCTTTTTTTATTACATTATCTCTTTTTCTCTGTAAGATTTATACATGCATGCACATATTTTTATGTTTCTATTTTGCTTAAATGACAAAATCATGCCAGATGGAGACTGATGATGGAAATAACTTGATATGAACTAACTCCCCTAAATATGCTCTCTCCCCTCTTCAGCACTGTGGTATGTGAGGGGCATTAAAAAATATCTTTTTTCAAATTGACTTCTTAACTCATGAGGTTGACTGGTATCCTATCACTGGATAAAGGATAACTGATGAAATATAAGACTAAAGTAATAGTTTTTTTCATAAATGCAACAGTTTTACCATAGGATGTCGTTTCTCATAACACATTTGAGTTTGTATAAAATGGTACTGTGTTGGTGGTGGCTTTCAAAATGGACTGATGTGAAGCCTATAGAAGTCTAATGAAGTTTAGCTGTTGCTAATTCCAGGCTTGCTGAAATGTAAGATGATAAACATATAGAATGTTCTCAAAGGATACACTGATGCCCTATAATTTTATTGGCGTTTCTTGATTCTGTTAGAAAGCTAGTCATTTGTCCTGGTGTTATTTTTGAGTCTGTCCAAATCCTTCATAGGAACCATATATTCTTTCTTGAAATGGCACAACCGCTTGCTATTACATGATTAAATAACGCCAAGCACAACAAAGTCTCATCCAGTAATTTGCCAGTTTGAACTTGTTTCTGTGAAGCTTACTTGTACATTATAGTGTGACTGGCTCCTGATAGTGTAGACCCACGGTTGCAAACACTTTTCAAAGAAACTCTTTAGTGGGTGCTACGGAGATCGTGCAAACAAGAGGACCAGAATTCAGATCCCCAGCACCCATATAAAAAGCATGGTATCAAATGTCTGTAACTCCAGCCTGAGGAGGGGAATGAGTATGAGGTGAGGAGAATAGATGGATCCCCAGATCTTGCTGGCTAGCTTATCAGTTGATAGGGTCTAGGTCAGTGAGAAAACGGTCACCAAAATAGCAATAACAATGGTGACAATGACATCATCAACAACAACAATGTAGAGAGCAATAGAGGAAGTCACCTGTCTTTGCTGGTGTCCACACACGCAAACAGACAAACACACAAATAAAAACAAACCTTCTGTAGTGGTTTCTTTTGCTCCTCTTCCCCCAGCACTCGAAACCCCTAAGGGCCATAGTGGCCAGGGGCACATCACAGATGGCAGCCACAGGAGCTTGTCAGTTATGTGTTAGTCATTCAGTGATGGACTGAGAAGCATTGAAAAGCAGCACACACTCTGAGGAAATACACAAGGAGATTCACATCCAGACGATTAGTTGTGACTTTAAGTGACCTAGATATTGGGAGGGCGCACATGCTGAAGTGTCAGAGGAAGGGTGATGCTGTTGCCTTTCTGGTGGGTCACTGGCAGAACAGCTGTGCAGCAAGGGAAGTGGGGGGGGACCACATCCATGACATCACATAAACCATTCTTCAAAGGCCGATGCAATATTGTTCTTTTCTCTGAGAGTCTGAACACACTTGATTTTGTATATTTTCTATGTGGATGTGATTTAGTGGGAACAATGTGTTCAGTGAGTATTAATGAGTGATTGAAAGAAATGGCCCTTTTGTGCACTATTGTGTGTACTTCCATAGATTTCTTTTTCCAAAGTGGAAGTTCAGCTGGACCAATCATGGCAGCATCTGTTCC
>LOJH01029416.1:0-10491 GCA_001685095.1 Ellobius talpinus
CCCTCCCTCCCTCCCTCATAAATTAGCCATCTCAGGTGGATTTCGTCATCATTCAGCTCTTCACAGTTTTCCCTGAGTTTGTGTGAGGGCCAGATCTGAGCGCATCTCACACTGCCAGCACAGAGAAGACCATGCGTGCTGGTCTCCGACCTCTACTTCCGTGTGTCCCTGTCTGTGATGCATTACCCTCTTTTCCTTATGACCTTCAGTTTTCAGCCTGTAAAGTGTGACTGAGAGCTGGTGCCTTCCAGGAATGCTGGAGGCTGGCTGAGCACGTGGATATGACAGGGTGCCGGGTCATGAGTCCTTCCTTCAACCTCTGGGGCTTCTTCCTACAGCCTTGGCACCTCCTTCCCTCCTGGGTTGAGGTCATGGGCAGAAGCAGAGTTCATCTTTGTGGGTGTCTACTGGATTTAGGTCAGGGCTCATGAATAGGTTGAACCCTTTGTGAGACTCTGTCAGCACAGCCAGGATTGAGTAAGATACAGGTTCACAGGGAGCCAATAGGGCAACTGCGGCTGGGACATGGAGTGTGCAGTGTGGGGTAGGAGGAGGTGAGATCTCCTGTTCTTGTCTTCCTTATTGTCACCAGGCTCCTGACTCCCTTTCTTGGTGCACATTAAACATGCAGCTTTTTAAAAGAATGATTTGTTTTTTTTTATTTTCTGTTCATTGATGTTATGCCTGCATGTATGTCTCTGTGTGAGTGTAAGATCTTGGAATTACACAGTTGTGAGCTGCATGTGGGTGCTGAGCATCGAACCCAGGTTCTCTCAAAGAACAGTCAGTGCTCTTAACCACTGAGCTGTCTCTCCAGCCCCAAACATGCAGCTTTGTGATCCCAGAGGGAAAACAGAGTATGCCAAGTGCGGCATGCAGTCTGAAGCCATATATTGAGGCTGTCAGAGAGGGGGTTCAGTGAAGGCAACTGTGTGAGTGGAGGACTGTTCCCTTAGAATACTCTGGGCATCTCTTCTGAGCCAGATAAGAACAGATAGGTCCATTCTCAGGGCCAAGGGCTCAACAGCAGTGAGTGAGAGCATGTAATAGTCCATCTTCTCATGATAGACTGGGAATGCCCCGTGAGAGCATCCAAATGGATGCAGTATAGGGAATTGGAAAGGGCAGCATATCAAGAAGAAATGAGCAGAGGCTAAGAAGGGAAAATTGGTTGGGTCTTTTAAAGGTCAGTTAAGTCTAGAGATAACATGCTGAGGTGGATCTTAGTGTATTTAGAAAGGCATGCATTCAGGACAAGCCTCATTGCCCAGACTACCTGCATCTGGGTGTCCACAAGAGAATTTAGGCAGGGCTTCTCAACAGCTACACATGGAACCAATGATCTGCCATTGCCACTGCCCTAATCACATCTCTTAACAGCTGGGTCTAGTGGAGCAATGGGGAGATGTCCCCATTAGAAAGCCCAGTTCTCTTCTCTGTAAAACAGGGTAACAATAGTGTCTGATGGGACAATGAAGAGTAGGGAAGGGACATGTGCCTCTTCTTGCTGAGTCAGATCCTTGTCATGTGTGGGATGTACTAAGTCCTAAGTAGTACTAAGTACTAAGTAGTGCTAAGCCCTACTCATGTGGTACTATGTCTAATGAATAGAATATTCCTTCCTTTTGCTTCTAGCTTTGAAAGACTTATTTTTATTATTTAAATTATGTGTCTGTGTCGGGGTGTAAATATACACACATGAGTATAGGTGCCCTAGAGGCCGGAGGAGTTGGATTCTCCAAAATCGCCTCTCTGAGGCACCTGTTGTCCTAGTTGTTTCAAATTGGGGCACTAACCTCTTTAGGGCACGTCTATATACCCATCATCTGGATTTAACAGTTGTTAACATTTTTTTAAAATATTCTTTATGGTTTATTTAACTTTTATTTTATGTGCATTTGTGTGAAGGTGTCAGATCCCCTGCAACTGGATCTTCAGACAGTTGGGAGCTGCCATGTGGGTGCTGGGAATTGAATCTGGGTCCTCTGGAAGAGCAGTCAGTGCTCTTAACCACTGAGCCATTTCTCCAGCCCCATGTTAACATTTTTTGCCATATGTCTGCTCCATCTACTTTGTTTTTAAATTATAAAATAAATAGCAGACATCATGACATTTCATTCATAAATACTGTGGTTTTAGCTAATCATTGAAAGAAGGGGGATTACATTATTACGAGAGTGAGAGAATACATTCATATAACCTTTACTGCAGTTTGTTGTGATAATTGTTTTATTTTATTATTATTAGTTGTTTTTAATTTTTTGCTATGCCTAATTTATATATTAAACTTTATTATGGATACATATAAGTAGGGAAAATATGGTACCTATAGTGACTGGTACTGTGTGGCTTCTAGCATCTATTTTTTTTGACAAGGTTTCTCTGTGTAGCTTTGAGCCTATCCTGGAATTAGCTCTTGTAGACCAGGCTGGCCTCAAACTCACAGAGATCCTCCTGTCTCTTCCTCCTGAGTACTGGGATTAAAGACATGTGCCACCACCGCCTGGCTTTAGCTCATTTCTTTACCCCCATATTGTCTGTAATCAAGGAGTTGGGCTTGGAGGTAACTGGAAACTAGATGTTAGTGGTGTGAACTTGTGACTGGGGTTGCTGTGTGTTCTGTATTTCATATTTGAAACTCACAGTTTGATTTAGGACTGGACACTAAACTTTCATTCACAGCTGCATCTTGTCCCCCTGGGGCTAGGCAAGTGCGATTGTGAGCCTTTGCATTTCCAGAGGTGAGGGAGGAGCCGCTGGCTGAACTGGGCCCTTAAAGTGGTAGTAGATGTTCATTAGACTCACAGAAGGCACCCTAGACAGCTTCTCTCTCCTTCTAGGGTCATTAGAACTATCCTTCATCCCTCTTCCTGTTTTTACCTCTTCACTCCCTGCGACATCCCTGCTGGGTGAGGACCACTACCTCTTTCTGCACCGCACCATCCCATAAAGTAAGTCCCATGGACGAACTGCTCACTATGTGCAGGATCCACCTGTCAGGCCGGGTCATATCCTGCAGACACTCCACCTGGGTGTGGCCTTGATCGTGTACAAGGGTGTGGAGGACAGCTAGGGTTGGGCAATGGAGCTGTGCTGGGAAGTACTCATGTCAGGAGCAGGGGTGGCATGGGGAAGACACAGTGACTGCTGGGAGACAGGCACTGAGCCATAGCCTGTGACTGAGTCCATTTTGGAGGTATGCATATAGCCTTAGAGGCTCCTTGGGCTACAGAATCATGTAAGACCCTAGGGATGGGTTTATTTTTCTTGTATAGGAATAGCTGCTACCCAAGGGCTGTGAATATCTGCCCTCCTAACAGTTCCAAGGCCTTAACAAGGGGGATGGGTTGCTGTTATCAATGATGGATCAACTTGTGGAACCTTTGGAACCAGTGACTCAGATAAATAGTGTTCAGAGGCAGGGCTGCATGTGTTAACTGTCTCCTTCCAAGGCCTCTGAGGCCTCTGTTGTCCATTGTCTTGCAAGGGTCAGGTATAAGATTATGATGGGATGTGTCTGAGGGTTCACTGTCTCAATGGTTCAGGACTGGGTAAGAGTGAACCTGTTCCCCTCTTTAGAGCTCGCAGAGCTGAAGAGAAGAGCACATGTGTGCAGGCTCAGGGGAAAGATAATGCTGTATAATTTTATATCTTTTTTTATGCCATGGCTTAGCCACACACCATTAGCACAACAGGAAGGAAAATGAATGGCAATGAAGGGTGTCCATGGCGGAGAGAGATGGATGGAGATGACTGAGTTGGGACATTTCAGTCTGAAATAGAAAGTCGAAAGCCACCCTGAGCAAGGATCTGTTGGGGTCCCTCCCACACCTCCAGATTTAGAAGCATCTGGGTCACAGGCCAGCGTTACCTCTGAGCTTCCTTCCCTATTACCTGTGACGTGGTCTCCTTGGTGACCGGGCCAGCTTTCTCTTTTCTCTGAGGCAGGCTATTTTATTTCTCAAATAAAGATTTCTTCCCTTACTCTTTTTGAGAGTGTGGGAGGACCTTTCAGGCTGCATACGCTCTGTCCGTCCTGAATGGACTAGTGTTGCAGGGAGCTGCTGATATGGCATTCTCTTGCCTCATGCCGACCGACCGTGGTTCAGCTTCAGCAGCCTCAGACCAGTCAGCAGGTGTATGGCAGAGGTGGAATGTGAGCCTTCACAGCTGCTGCCGATCTGTCTCCTGCACTGTCCCCCAAGCTATGGTTCTCTGGGCTGAACTCTGGGTTCTAAGCCTGTTTTTCATTTAGGACTAGAGGTGCCCGATTAGGGTAGAGCCCAGTTCCTTCTGCCCCATGGTTAACTACAGCTTCATTCATAAGTTTTGGTGGCTCTATTGGGACTTTGAGAAGGCTGAGTTGTGTGATATCAAAGGCAGGATCAAGTGGAGATGGTGAGGTACCTCAGGATGCCATACAGGGGTCCCTTGCCGGAACATGAATTCCAATCTCCTCAACCGGTGCCTGAACCTACAGATATCACCAGACTCTGCTATGTTCCATCCTATGCATAAGCACTTGTGACAAAATTCAGGTTGTAACTTACAAAACAGCTAAAAACTGTAAAATTATGGCCATATACCATAAAAAGTTATATGAATGGAATATATCTTTTTCGCAAAGATCCCTGCTCCCCTCGTCCCCCCATCCCCCCCGCATCAGAGTGGAAACAAGGGCCTCAGTGCTGGCAAATGTATGAGTCTTGCGGCTGTGGTGACAGTTGTCAGAGGTATAGGGAGGAAGGTGAGGAAACCAACTCCAGATTGAGTCCTGAAAGGTGGGTACTTTTCCAGGGAGGTGGCGAGAGCATCTGTGCCATCCCAGAAGAAGCACAACGCCTTATACTGTAAACATTTTTCACTGTTGCTACATAGTTTTCGTAATTATCATTTCAATGGCTGCATAAATTGGCCATTAAGTTGATGTTCTCTAATTTTCTTAACCCCTTTCGTGGGAGGTTCAGATGTTGTAAGTCACACGGTGACAAACATCTCCTTAAAGTAGCCCTTTCTAGCTAATGAATGATTTGCTTAGAAAAAGTGAGATGCCTGGGTTGAGACTTTTTATTTTGGTCCTTGGAATAGTAACTCCAAGTTGTTTTCAAAAAGGGTCGTTTGGATTTGCATGTGCGTGAGAAGACGAGTCTTAAGATAACTCAACCTGCGTTCAGTGCTTCAATGCTTCAATTACAAACCTTTGCTTTGCTTTTTTAATTTCTTTTCTTCTTTTTCTGTTTGGGCTATTGTAATAGATGTGAAATGATTTCCTGTTTGATTTCTCGAGAGACAGAACCTCCTCCTCCTCCTCGCATCATCCCATAGGTGGATGTTCTGTTCAGCCCATTCATCTGGGGGCATCTTGAAGCCTTTTAAAAGGAACCATTCATACGAGCTTTTTACACTACAGAGTTAGCAACACTTGGTGGCCACTTTGCTACAAATGTTTCTCATAGACTGTTTTAATTTTAGCTGTGGTGTTTGTTTCTTTTCCACAAAGCTTTTGTGGTTTTCCCCCCCCCAAAGTTAGTTTTTGAGACAGACTCTCACTAAGTAGTCTAGACTGGCCTTGAACTGGGGCTCCTCCTGCCTGCCCTGCTGAGTGCTGGGACTCTGGGCCTGCACTACCACACCCAGCAGTTTGGTACTTCTGATAGTATTGAATCAGTCATCTTTTTATTTATATTCTTTTTGCCAGTATGATACTCAAAAAGATATTACTCTTTTAAAAAGAGAGAAATTCTGTTTTTTTCTGTTTTTTGCTATTAAATGCACCTGTTTGATCCTTTATCCATCTAGAGTTTATTTTTCAGGGTGTGATTGTACAGTGTGTGTCTGAATTAATCATTTTTCTCCAAACTACCAGCATAATTAATTTATTAATCAGGAATTCCTCTCCCCATTGTTTTGTTGATGGATACTTCTAATACATTAAATTCTTGGTATAATTGGGTCTATTTCTGGATTTTAAAATTCTGATCCTTATTTCTATTTTTGTGCAATTCTCCAGTACCTTGATTATTATTGCTTTGTAATATTTTTATCTACTTCCCTCACATTTCTTTTCCTTTTCAGGAATTTTAGCTAATTTTCTCATCTGTTTATTTTCAAAATTATTTTAGAATAATTTTGCTTAATTCCTTAAAGAAATTCTTTGGAGATTTTCGAGTGAGATTGAATTAAATTTGTAAATTAACTTTTCGGAAAATTGTCATCTTTATAACATATAACATGCAGTCTTGCCATCTGGGAACAGTTATTTTCTCTATTTAGTCAAAGAATCTTTTATAACTCCCTATTAAAGTTTACTGGCTTTATGTAGGTCACGCACAGCTCTAGTGATGTTCATTCCTAAGTGCTTGTACCCCTTGTTGCTTCTTTTAGTGAGGCTCATTTCCCTGCATCCACACTACAAGGTAAGTGCTCCTAAAAATTCAAAATCCAAAGTGCTCCGAAGGTTTTTTTTGCACACAGACATCAAGAAATCACAAGTGGAAAACTCTACACCATGAAACTTTACTTCATGCACAAAATTATTAAAGATGTTATGTGAAATTACTTTCAGTCTAATGTATATGTGGTACATATGGATCATAAATAGATTTTATGTGGAGACTTGGATTCCATTCCCAAGTTATCTCATTATGTATATATGCAAAGATTCCAAATCCAATCAAAATCTAAATTCTAAAACCCCACTGATCATGGCTACTCAATCTGCCCGTGAAAGAATAATTAATTTTTAGAATTACATTTTTATTTATTATATAACTAAAATAGCAATGGCAAACTGCAGCATTAAAATGAAAATGGAAGAGTCACCCACCTTCTTCCCCCTTGCATAAGGGAAAGGTTTAATTTTTCTGTGCTTCCTTCTAGAACTTGTCTGTAAGCAGATGATGAGCCCAGCTGTAACCACAGTGGCAATCCGTTTTATATCCTACAGCTCATCTTACATCATATCATAATCATTTTCCCTCTTACCACTGAGATGTTTTGTTTATGGTCTCATTTAGTGGTGAGCTGGTCATTTAGTGGTGAGCTGGGGGCATAGAATATTGGTTTCCAGGCCTTCTAAGGCACGCATGAAGGTGTTAGAGTTGGGGTCTATCCGGCAGCCACTGCGTGGAGGCCTTTTTGATGAACTCCCGGCTGATAGAGCAGGCTGCTTCCCAGCATGACTTGCCAGAGGTGACTACATCCTAGCTCCTGTAACCTCCCTAGCCACTGTAGGAATAGGGAGGCAGCCACAGCATCTGCAGGAGATATGGGCAAGGTTGATTTTGACTCCACTGGTTGGAAACTGTCTCTCTCTGGTGCAGAGGAAGGCAGTGCCTTCTAGTGCCTTCCATACCCCTTTGGCCTTGGTGCTAGGTAGCCACAGAGGGCCTGCAGTTGGCATATCTCCATTCCTGATCATTCTTTTTCTAAAATACTTGTTCAACATTTGTAGAATGTTTTTAGCTACTAGGGGCATATATGAACATGACAAGGGTCAGTGTGACCCTCAGTATCACTGGACAGAACCCCAACATTCCAGTACTGGTGGGTGCTCAGTACACCTGTATACTGCCTGGTTTAGCTCCACTCCATTCTAATGCCCTTCTGCCTTCTCCACAGCTCTATCCCTTCATCTCTTTCCCATGTCCCACTCCCCAGCAGCAGCAGACAGGACTTCCTGTGTTTCTCATTGAGAAGAGAGATGCCACCAGAGACCTTTTTCATGCTCCAGCCCCACCACTGCCTCTTGGTTTGGCTTGCCATTGTCTAGGATGATTCTCTCTGTCCTGATAGCTTGCCCATACCCTGCTGGAGGCAAGCGTTCCCTTGGTGCTCTGTACCTCCTCTTCCCTGCGCAGTGCCATTGCTCCAGTGAGTCCCTTGCCTTATTGTCCTTTATCCAGTAGATAAAGCATCACTGAGATGCTTTATCTACTGGATTACTTCCTTGTGTGACAACTACATTGGGATATCATTTTTTAATTACAAAATTTATTTTATTTTTTATTTCATGCATAAGTTTACAAGATTTCCAGTCCCTTTGCTCCCTCCATTCTTTCCTGTGTCCCCCGTTTCCTTTTGAATTCATAACCTTTTACACACACACACACACACACAACCTGCTGAATCTATTTAGCATTGTTCACATGTACACGTGTTTAGGGCTGACCACCTGTGATATCTTCTTAAGCAGTCTGGCCTTGACCCTGATTCCTCTCTAAAATCATTGGCTGTTTCCTTCCTCCTTTACAAAGATGCTCCCCCCTCCCCATTTTTTTTAAATGTGGTGTTGTAGAGCCTTGTGCCTGCCAGGCAAGAGATCTGTCATTGTTCTGCAAACCCAACCCTACAAGGAAACTTTTCAAAGGAACATCCCAGTTGGTCATGCTGTTCTCCCTTTGGCACCTGAGGCAGCGGCAGAGGGAGTTTGCTTTCCTGACTCCATCCCAGCCGCGGGGTGCCATTCATGTGGCTCAGCCCAGAGGTCCACAGCCTTCCTCTTCTCTGACCTGCTCCTCTTCTCTGAACTTCTCTCACTGGAGCCTGTGTTCAGGCGCACTCCTTTCTGCTAGCTCTCTGGAGCTGTTCTGTGGTTGGGTTCCTCTTTTCTCCTCCACTCTAAACATTAGCCTGTCTTGTGTGGCTCAGACCTGGACTATTTTCTGGGTGACACTTCTTCCCCTGGTGACTTCAGTCCTTCTTGTGCTTCAGTGTGGCCTGCATACTGATGGTTGTCATGTGGCATGCTCCAGAAGGCCTCTGTCATATAGTACAGACTGGTCATCTGCCTTCACCTGGTTAACTAACAGGTTTCTTACTAATGTCTGCAACAAGCTTGGTCCTTCAGCTAACAGGGCTATTTCTTGGGTCTTTGTTGGGCTCAGGACTAATACTTTGGGTCCCTGTACTTCTCTCAGTGCCTCTTTCTGGCCCAGTCCCATTAGCCCTGCACAGCTACTACCTGGTCCAAGTTGTAGCGCTCACCATGACTGTTGGGACAGCCTTTAGACAAGTGGTCCTGCTTCTACCCTTTGCCCTTCTCACCAGAGTGACAGACAGGACAAATAATGTCCTTTGAAAGTGCTTGGGTTCTGGCCGCACCTTTGCATCCTGCTCTCAGCCATCCTGCTTTGACATCTGCTTCCAGTCCTCCCCTGGAACTGCTCATGGATCTCCCTGTCCTTCAGCTTTTTCTCAGTGATTTCCCACTATGGCACACCCATTCCCCCGCACCAGCTCCCATGGCCCCCTGCCTCAAAAGAGTTTTATTCTCAACTGTGACTGTTCTCAATGCATCTTCCCATCCACTGATCCCTTCCAGCTGACTTTTGAACCATTGGCTTTATTGACGCAAGCATTTTCTTCATCTATCTTTGTCCTTTGGCCAGGTATCATTTGACTAGCACAGTAGTCGCAAGGCTGCAGAGGCCATTGTTGGGAAGAATGGCATGGGAACAGTGGCTGGGCCAGAGTGAGCACTGGTTGCATCTGGGGGCTGAAGGAATGGTGGCTGCCTAGTGTCTTTGGCCCTACTTCTCTGTGTAGTCCAGATAGCACCGGTTGTCAGCCCAGTGCTGGTGTAGGTCAGCACCTGCAACCCAGAGGCTGGGGCTGGAAATCACAGATTGCTTTGTGGAAAATACAAATGGATTTTGCTCTGAGCACTGATTTGGGCTTTTGTTTGAAATGTAATATACAGAATAATAATAAAAGAAAAAAGTCTTTAACATGTAAATGGCTCTGTTGGGCAGAGCCAAGTAATCAAATCAAACAGCTCCTCTTTTCTGTGTGCCCTGATCCCCAAGGCATTGCTGGATGAGAAGTGCTTCTGGGGTTTGTTAATGAGCTGCCGGGGTGCCCTGGGGACAGTGTATGGGGAGGGGACTGCTCCTCACTGGCATTGGTGTTTGTGGCTCCCAGGGCCATAGAGAGACCCTGCAGGGTGAAGGAAGGAAGGGAGTGATGGCATGTTGTAGGAAGAGCCAGGCTCCAGGGGGCCACTGGCATGTTGGAGGGGCCTGAGGGAGGAAGTAATTCATGCACAGATGGCAGACTGGACACAGCTCTGTCTGGATCAGTGAGGAGGTGTGTCTGCCTCAGGCCTCTGCTCTTTGAGGTCTGTGGGTATTTTGGTTTTTTTTTTTGAGCCTTTTCTTAGTGCTCCCCAGGATCGAGGACCATATCCAGCTCATTGCTATTCTATAGATGATAAAATACATTAGTAAATGCTCACATTTGTGGCTAAAACTAATTCAGGGCACGAGACCATGAGAACTGGGGCAAGCAGTAGGGGGGCCCATCCATCTGTTCCATCCATTTACTAATTCCCAGCTCCCCCCACCCCTGCACACCTGGTCACCCTCACATGCTCCCACAGACAGACGTGCTCATGCACACTTCCATTGTCTTCCCACACCAGCACTCATTACCACCAGGCTGTACACCACACACACACACACACACACACACACACACACACACACACACACA
>LOJH01029417.1:0-13008 GCA_001685095.1 Ellobius talpinus
TTCCAGGTCCCTTTGCCTTTCTAAATGAGCTCTAAAACAGCCTACCCACATCTACACGAGTCCTGTTGGGGAGCTGGCAGGATGGCTCAACAGTAAGAGCACATAGCACTAAAGCCCCAAGTCCAGAACCCATGTGAAAAGCTGCACAGGATGACATGTGTCTGTAATCCCAGATCTCCTACATCAAGATAAAAGGCAGAGGAGAACTGCCCAGGAGTTCTTGGACCACCCTGAGTGTACTGAGATGCAGAGTCTAGCCTAGAGCACACAGCACAGCGGCACAAACAAGAAAATAGGCAACTGCCTCAAACACAGTGAAAGGACAGAACCAACTCCCAAAAGTTGTCTGCGTGTGTGCACGCACACACACACACACATCTGCTGACCCCTACCTGTGTGTGCACACACACACACGCACACACAAATAATGACGATTTTAAAAAATAATTTATTTACTTTTCATGTGCCAACGGTGTTTTGCCTGCATGTATGTCTGTGTGAGGGTGTCAGATCTCGGGGTTACAAACAGTTGTGAGGATGTTGGGAATTGAGCCCAAAGGTCCTCTGGAAGAGCAGTCAGTGCTCTTAACCACTGAGCCATCTCTTCAGCCCCTATATATATATATATATTTAATTGAAAAAAATCCTATTGGAATTTTCACTGAAATTTCATGAAACGTCTAGATTACTTTGGGAGAGTTGTGAGTGTGTGGTGGGTGAGCTAGCCCCATCTCTTGGTTCTCTACCTAGTCTAGACTGGCTTCCTACTCACTGTGTAGCCAGAGTTGGTCCTGAGCTCTCAATCTGCCTCGGCCTCCATAGTGCTCCTAATACAGACGTGTGCTGCCACACCTGCTCTGGACTTTTAGTATAAAAAATTGTTATTACTTTCAATGGTTTCTAGCTGAGGCTTTTCCTATTTCATAGCTCTGCAATGTTCTCTTGGCTGCTGGTTTACCTCTCCAGCCCGCAATTTGCTGGATTTCTCACTCTGTGAGTTTCCAGTTACTGGTTCTTACATTTGCCTGCTTCTCTGATGAGACAGACCTTCCTGTTTGTCCTGAGAGCACCCATCCACGGGGCTTAGTGTCTGTTTGAGAGTGCGTCTCACCATTGCATCTTAGTTATCTCGAGGTCGGTGTCTTTTAACTTGTTAGATGAGATTTCCCGGTTCTCTGTCAGCTAAATACTTTGGGGTTCCATCCTGAACATATCAGGCTAAACCCTAAGTGTGCTGAGATGCAGAGTCTAGCAAAATGGAGCCCACAGCACAGTGGAAGCCAGCTGGAAAACCCAGCAGCATGAACCGAAGAGAAAGGTGGAAGGAGAGGACCCACAGGAGCCATGGCACGAGCCAGTCACCCTCCCCCTCAACACACATGCGAATGTGAAATTAAATTAAAGATGCAAACTGCTTTGAAGAAGTTGGAAAGATGGCTCAGTGGTTAAGAGCACAGGCTGCTGCTCTCACAGAGGCGCACTGCCACCCTCACAGAGGAGCACTATCACCCTCACAGAGGAGCACAGGCGGCCTTTACAGAGGAGCACTACCACCCTCACAGAGGAGCACTACCACCCTCACAGAGGAGCACTACCACCCTCACAGAGGAGCACTACCACCCTCACAGAGGAGCACAGGCGGCCTTTACAGAGGAGCACGGGCCACCCTCACAGAGGAGCACAGGCGGCCTTTACAGAGGAGCACGGGCTGCCCTCACAGAGGAGCACAGGAGGCTCTCACAGAGGAGCACGGGCCACCCTCACAGAGGAGCACTACCACCCTCACAGAGGAGCACTACCACCCTCACAGAGGAGCACAGGCGGCCTTTACAGAGGAGCACGGGCCACCCTCACAGAGGAGCACAGGCGGCCTTTACAGAGGAGCACGGGCTGCCCTCACAGAGGAGCACAGGAGGCTCTCACAGAGGAGCACGGGCCACCCTCACAGAGGAGCACTACCACCCTCACAGAGGAGCACTACCACCCTCACAGAGGAGCACTACCACCCTCACAGAGGATCATGGCCGCCCTCAAGGAGGAGCACGGGTGGCCCTCATGGAGGAGCACGGGCATCTCTCACAGGGGGCTCGTGTTCCGTTCCCAATACCCACACGGCCACTCACAGCCATCTGTAACTTTAGTTTCAGGGCATCTGATCCCCTCTCCTATCCTCCATAGGCTCCTGCACACACATGGTGCACATAAACTCACACATATGCACACATTCACATATAAAATAATAAAGAAAAACTCTAAAAAATAAGTAAATAAAAATGACTTAAGATTAGAATTCCTTTGCAGATTTTTGAGGTTTATTTTAACATCACACAGTAGATGTGCCTATAAGTTTGTGTTGAATTCTGTTACTTTATAGCGAATGGAGTGAAGGGGCACTGGTCATATTTAAATTTTTATTTTATGTTATCAAATGCGTGTGTCCCTGAGTGCATATATGTGTGCCACGTGTGTGCAGGAGCCCCCAGCTGTCAGAGGAGGGCATTGGATTCAACTTCAGCGGGGAGTGGTTATGGCTCTCAGAAGACACTGAGCAGTTAACATGTGGTCACTGTAGCAGAGGAATTGCTGTGGGGGAATTCCAGCCTCAGAAAGGCCACCACCTTTGTCACATGACTCCAGGTGTAAGTCTGACTTCCTATTCGATTCAAGGGCAGGTTGTACCTTAAGGGGTGTGAGTGTTAGGGAGTTTTATTAGTCAGGGTTCTCTAGAGGGAGAGAGGAGAGAGAGAATGAGAGAGAGAGAGAGAGAGAGAGAGAGAGAGAGGACTTATTAGAGTGGCTTACAGGCTGTGGTCCAGCTAACCAATGCAATGGCTGCCTATGACCAGAAGGTCCAAGAATCCAGTAGTTGTCCAGTTCCCAAGGCTGGGTGTCTCGGCCAGTCTTCACATACCCCAGAATCCTGAAGAAATAGGCTCTAACGCCAGAGAAGGGATGGATTTGCCAGCAAGGGCAGCAGACAAAGAGCAAAGTTTCCTCCTTCCATGTCCTTATATAGGCTGCCACCAGAAGGCGTGGCCCAGATTAAAGGTGGCTCTTCCCACCTCAAAAGAGCAGGATTAAAAATGGGTCTTCCCACTTTGGATGATTAAATTAAGGAAAAAGTCCCTCACAGATGTGTACAGCCACTTGGGTCTTAGTTAATTCCAGACATAGTCAAGTCGACAGCCAAGAGCAAACATTCAGGGAGGAACATTTTACCCTGGTCTGGGTAGCCCTGCAAAGGCAAAGAGTTAGCAAAACCTGGGCAAACAGAACAGATCATGGGTATTTTACTCAAATAATATGAAATTTGGACAAATGTCCTAAAATCTCATTTCATGGTCATCTCAAGATTCCTTGTTTATTCCCCAGGTCTTAGTCACAAAACTCTCCACTACCTTGCTTCCTGGCTCCTGATCATGACGTAAGGGAACAGGGCAATATGAATGGGCTGCTCGACAACGCTCCTTTAGTCTATGTATTAATCACTTTTCCCTTGCTGTGCTAAATACCACAACCAAGGTGAATTATATAAGAGTATGATATATATAAGAATATATAATATAATATATATAAAATATAAGAATATATATTTTGGCTTATGCATCCAGAAGTAAGGGTCTTTGTGGTGAGAAACGTGACAGCAAGCAGTAGACATGGAGGCAGGAGGAGGAGGGAGCTAAGAGTTCACACCCTTACCCATGAGCAGTAGACATGGAGGCAGGAGGAGGAGGGAGCTAAGAGCTCACACCCTTACCCATGAGCAGTAGACATGGAAGCAGGAGGAGGAGGGAGCTAAGAGTTCACACCCTTACCCATGAGCAATAGACATGGAGGCAGGAGGAGGGAGCTAAGATCTCACACTCTTACCCATGAGCACAAAGCAAAGAGTGCAAGCTAGAAGTGCTGGGGGCTTTTTAATCCCAAAGCCCATCCCCGGTGATATACCTTCTCCAGCTCCACCCACTGGGTACTCAGGGTTGAAATGCCTGATACTATGGAGGACATTTCTCATTCAAGCCATCTGTTAGCTTAGAAGCAGATTTTGGGAAGTCCAACTTCTTACAACTAGGGATCTATTTTTTTTAATTTTTAAAAATTGTATTTTATTTTTAGAGGTGTGTGCTCATGCCCTTGTGCTAGTGCAGATGCCCAAGGAGGCCAGAAGAGGGAGTTGGGTGCCCTGGAGTTTAAGTTACACACAGTTGTGAGCTGCCCCACCTGGGTGCTAGGAACCAATCTTCAATCCTCTGGGAGAGCAACAAGCACTCATGATTGCTGGACCATTTTTCCAGATGCTGGGCATTTTTTTTATTAAAGAACAGGGAAAAGGGAGAGGAAAAGGAAGGGAATTGGAATAAGGAGGAGGGAGGCTAGGAATGAGCTAAATTGGTGAAGTGCCTACCATACACGGGATCCTATGTTCAATCCCAGCACCACATTTATCAGGCATGGTGGCAGCTGTTTGTAATCCAAGCTCTCAGGAGATGGAGGCACAAGGATCATAAACTCAAAAGATCAAGGTCATCCTTAGCTACATAAGGAATCTAAGGCCAACCTGAGCTGAAGAAAGACCTGAGGAGGAGGAAGAGGAGAGAAACCATAATTAGAAACAGCGAATTGGGTATGAGAGTTTAGAAAGGGCTCCTTTAAAGTTTTCTTTTTCTTTTCATTGGATGTGTAAGTGCCTGACTGTATATGTGTGCATCATGTATGTACTGGTGCCCTCGGGAGCCAGGTGTGTGTTAGATTCCTGAAACTAGTGTTACAGGGGCTGGTTAAACCCAATGTGGGTGCTAGGAACTGAATCCAGGTTTCTACAAGAGCAGAAAGTGCTCACTGTGCCGTTTCTCTAGCCCTAGAAAAGACGCCTTGATGGCAGTCAGAAAGTCTAGACTTCACTGTGCGGATGTCACCTGGTGCTTAAGGCAGCGACAAGCCTGGTCAAAGGACGGAATTTCTAATTTTTCCTTTTTACCTCCTCTTAACAGGAATTTTAAATCTACCAAGAGGAAGATATATTTCCCAAGTAATATCACAGAAGAATTCTTAAAACTACTTGTACTTTATTTTCATTCATATATATATATTTGTTTTTCAATTCAGGGTTTCTCTGTAGCTTTGGAGCCTGTCCTGGAACTAGCTCTTATAGACCAGGTTGGCCTCGAACTCAGAGATCTGCCTGCCTCTGCCTCCCGAGTGCTGGGATCAAAGGCATTCACCACCACCCGGCTTCCTCCACATACATTTGAAGGTTTATTTTTATTATTTTTATGTATGTGTGTGCGCATGCACATGCCTGCATGCAAGCGCGTTCATGTGGGTTGGTGCGCCTGACTTCAGAAGCCCTTGGAGGACAAAGGCATTAGATATCCTGGAGCTGGAGTTACCAACAGTTGTGAAATGAACGTTCAGGTTCTCTACTGGTATAATCGGCACTCTTAAAACCATGGAGCCATCTCTCTAGTTCCTTGTTTTTGTTTTGTTTGAAACAGAGTCTGTTAGCCCAACCTGGCCTAGAACTTGTGTAAGTTGAAACTGGGCTTGAATTTCTGATCCTCCTGTCTCCACACCCCAAGCTCTGGGATCGTAGGCATGTCCCCACACCCTGACTCCTCCTTTGTGGCCAGCTTTATTAAGGTCATACAAGAGACTGCTAGTATTTGAAGGGTACGATTCGATGAGCCTTGAAATAAGTGATGCTTGTGAAAGCATCAGCGTGAACGAGATAATGGATGTATCATCAAAGCCCAAAGCCTTCCTGGCCTCTCACCTGCCCTTGATTGCCTCTTGTCCAGCCCTCCCAAGCCTCCTCTACTGCTGCCCCCATTTTTCTTGTATATTTACTTGTTTTATTGCATTTATTTACTTCTTTATTGACTTTGTGTATGTGTGTAGAGGAGCCCATGCCATGCACATGTGCAGAGGTCGGACGACAACTTGTGGGAGTAGGTTCTCTCTCTCCACCATGTGGGTCCTGGGGACTGAGCTCAGATCGTCAGGTTTAGCGGCAAGCGCCTGTGTGCGTGGGGCGCTGGCCCATCACATATTTTTATTTGTTTGGTTGTTTAAGGCAGAAAGGCAAATTCTGTTGTTCTGACTTGCCCATAAGTAGAAGCTTCCAGGCCTTCTTCTTTTTTAAAACAGAAACATACTAACAGCGTCCACATAAAAGATCACTTTCAGGGCAAGTGTAGTTTTGAGTTGAGAAGCTGGAAGACTGGTATTCCACAGAGAACCCCAAAGTCTAAGGAGCGCAAGTGAAGAACACAGTTTGAAGGCGCATCCAGGCCAGAAGGATTTTTCTTTCCCAGTCACCAATACCCTCTCTGGTTACCATCATGATACCAAAGTCATACCACACAGAAAATGACCCAAAGTTCCGCATACTTGACTCACCAAAAGCCTACAGTGAGACCAGTTCCCTTTGGTTTCTGTTTCAGCCTTTAGGCCACCGCCGAAGAGGTGTGAACCCCGATTGTGCTGAATGTGCACTCGGTGGGCCCAAGCCAAGTTTCTGTATGAACGCAAGAAGAGTTCTGTTCATCACATGGTTTCATCAACAGAGCTCACTTGCTGTGTGTGGTCTATGCATGGTGGTAGTTTGCAGATTCTGCATCCATGCCCCCCACACCTCTGCCAGGCTCTGGAAGATACCAAGCTGCTTTATCACCCAAAGCTGAGCCCACCAATGCCTCCCAAGGCCTCTTGACTCAGCCATCCGTTCCCTCTGAAGTACTTGCTAGTTGTACATTTTGCTCTTAATGAATTTCTTCTCTTACTCAACATTTTTCTAATGTGTGTGCTGTCTTCTAGATGTAACCATAAATACTTCAGAGGCAAAATGTATTAACATTAATGTCCTTCTCTTAGCCTCATGCAGGTCTGGCCAGCCTCAAACTTGCTATATAACCTTGAACTTCTAATCTTCCTGCTTCTGCTTCATGGGTGCTAGGATGGCCAGCTATGCCATCAAACCCAGTGTAGGTGGTGTTGGCATGGAACCAGGGTGTCACATATGCTTTGCAAGCTTCATCCCCGTCACAGTGAGCTTCCTCTGTCAACTTGACACACTGGGAGAAGGGAACTTCAGTTGAGGAAACACACAGGGACAAACCTGTGGGACATCTTCATGACTCATGATTGATGTGGGAGGGCCCAGCCCACTGCGGGTGATGTCACCCCTGGGCAGGTGGTCTGGAGTTGTATAAGAAGGTTGGCAATAGAACAACAGGAACAAGCCAGTACACAGTGTTCCTCCACAGTCACCCCTTCAGTTCCTGCTTTTCTTCTGACCCTCCTCAGCAGGGAACTGTGGTTGGGACCTTCCACCAAATAAACCCTTTCTTCCCCAAGGTGTGTCTTTGGGTCATGATGGTTATCACAGCACCAGAAAGAAGGAAGAACAACCCCCAACCCATTGGTAAATAGTTCAAAATGTAACCTGCCCTTCATATTAAACAGTACTAGTTCATATTGGAAATGTTTAGTCTGGAAAAGTTCCCTGATACAGACAAGACAAAGAAGAATTTTTAATTCCTCATAGGTCCACAACCCAAGAATAACTACTGTTAACACTTTGTATGTATTATATACCAAACAGGAAGCATATTTTCCCTAAGAAGCTTTTAATGAACTGATTTGTTGACATCCAAACAGCTAGGGCCAGCAAGATGACTGGATGGGCACTGCCAAGCTAAAGACCTGAGTTGTATCCCTGGCACCCACATGGTGGAAGAAAGAACCAACTCCTGAAAGTTATCCTCTGTCCTCCCTACAGGCACTATGGCGCACGCACACACAGAGTCAAAAATAAGTAATGCGAAATAAAAAATTTTAAGAAATGTAAACAATCACAATTAGAATGAGTAAGAGACCTGGCTGCTCTTGCAGAGGACCCAGATTTGGTTTCCAGAACCCAGCTGGTGGCTCACAACACCTGTTACTCCAGGTCTAGGGGACTCTCTTCTAGTGGGACACCAGGGACACACACGGTATACAGACACACATGCAGAGTACACATAAAGCATAAAGAAATAAACCTTAATTTTTAAAAAAAGTTATCGCCCCCCGCCTTGGCCTCTACCACCTGAAGTGAAGCGGGGTCCCCGATCTGCAACAGAATTGTCAGCACCTGGGAGGCTGCTAGAAATGCAAGCTCCCCTACAACTACTGAATTCCGGGAACCTGTTGCAGTAAACCCAACGTGGCTTTACCAGGTGGCATGTGATGTTCAATTCTCCAATTCTTCAGAGGCCTTAAAGCACCACATTCTCATGTTTATCTAGTTCCGTCTCAGCAGTTGGTGCTTATCCAGAAAGATTTTTTGTTTGTCTGAGACAGGATTTCATGTAGCCCAGGATGGCCTTGAACTCACTGTGTCTTGTCGCTGAGGAATACCTTGAACTTCTGATTCTCCTGGCTCTCCTTCCTCATTGCTAAGATTACAGCTGTATCCTGCACGCCATGAGGCAAGTGCTCTGCCAGTTGAGCTGCATCCCCAACCCCCAGACTTTCCCTTAGAGAGTAAAACATTACAGAGACCATTTTAGGCTTCCTGCAAATCCCTCCTTTGCACAGTTTGTGCTTTTACTCCATATTCATTTATCCACAAACAACATATGACATTATTTTGAAGATTTTGAAACTATTCAAATGGCATTACACTCCACACATGCTGCAATTAGATTTTCTATATTGTTTTTAAGATTTATCTATGTGCAGCCACAAAGCCAAAATTTGTCATTGTAATGGTTGTATAATACTCCCATGTGAAGATATAATATTGGATTAATTTGAACTTTTGTTAATGACATTTAAATGTTCCCAGTTGGTTTAGTTTTTCATTACAAAAAGCAATGCTGAGCCAAAGTGTGGTGGTACATGCTTTTAATCCCAGCACTTGGGAGGCAGGGGCAGGTGGGTTTGAGGCCAGCCTGGCCTACAGAGCGAGTCCCAGAACAGCCATAGCTACACAGACAAACCCTGTCTAGAAAAAAACAAAACAAGCAAATAAATAAAATAAAATTGGCCCACACAATGGTTGCACCAAAAATCTATCCTCCACACCAATGCTCAGTATTATGCTTTTACATTTTTACTAGTTTCAAGTGGGCATGGGGACTCTAATCCCAGCATTTGAGAAGCTAACATAGAAGGATTACTGTAAATTCAAAGCCAGCCTGGGCTACATGGTGAGTCTCAGGACAGCCTGGTCTATAGAGTAACACCTTGTCTCTCCCACCCCTGAAGAGGGAAAGAACTCAGAATGAGAACAAAGAAATCTTTTGCAAGTTTGGTGAGCATGACAGAGCCCTTCAGCATTGGTACAAGTTCATCATCCCTTCATTCCTGGTGGGACTGGGCATCCCTCTTGTCATATCCTGTTTTGGCTTAAAAAACAAAGCTAGTCTACATTTGAATGAGGACACAAATTTCTGATACTAGCTCCATTTTCTTTCTGTACCTAGGACCCCGTGCGTGCTGGGCAAGCACCGTCCTGCTGAGCTGTCTCCTGGCACTTCTGTGCCTAGGACTCTGTGTGCTCTGGGCAAGCGCCATCCTACTGAGCTGCCTCCCTGGCACTTCTGCGCCTAGGACCCTTCGCGCGCACTGGGCAAGCGTCGTCCTGCTGAGCTGTCTCCTGGCACTTCATCTCTCTCTGTATTTTGATTGTCAGTGCTGGGGTCTTGAGCTTTGGCTGAGTTAGGCAAGTGCCCCGCTACTGAGCCTCATCCCTAGGCTTCCTATATATTTCTAAAAGAACAATTTGATGGGAAAATTGCTAAGGGAAAGGAGAAAGAGTGTGGGGGATCCTGCTGAGAAGGGAAGAGTTAGGGATGGACCGGTTGGTTACCTTACTCATATCTACTATGCTGGTTTTGCTGCTTGTCCACGGCTGGAGATCAAGCCTGGGAAAGGTTATAGTACAATTACCTGAGGAAGCTTTTCCTGGTCCTGAGGTTGGGTGCACATCTTTAATCCCAGCATTCGGGAGGCAGAGGCAGGCAGATCTCTGTGAGTTCAAGGCCAGCCTGGTCTACAGAGAGAGAGAGTTCCAGCACAGCCAGGGCTAACAGAGAAACCCTGTTTTGGGGGAAGAAAGATTATTTTGTTATTGAAAATACCTCTCTCCAGGCTGGTGGAGGACACCCACAGACTCCCCTGGTGCCACTGGGCCCAGGTGGGTGGAAGACAATTTAGATGTTCCTGCCTGTAACACAGGGCATAGGCCAGGCATGAGACACACAGGAAAGGATCCTTGCCTGCAGCCACTCTGCATGGGAGGGGCAAGCACCACTACAATGGAGAGATGGTAGAGAGAGGTGGAATGGCTTGTGTGCTGTAAAGAGAGGCAGAACTGGAGATTCAAGGTTGGCAAGAAACAGACTGAGTAGCCTACACTGCCACCTGAGGCCACAGAGATGCCCTGGCACATACTGTCCCAGAGGACTGTGCCTGGGTCTGTGGCCCTGCAGCAACTGTGGTCTGGGTCCATGTCTGTCGCCCATGTTACCAGCAAAGGCCATAGGGACAGCCCTCTTCTGGGCTACCACCTGGGGCCATGCTGATGTCCAAGGGCTGCACAGAACTGGCCCCAGCCCTCACTGATGGAGTTTTCTGGCCTGCCAACCAGTTTCCAAATAACTACACTGAGACATATTACTAATTATAAATGTTTGGCCGATACCTTAGGCTTGTTGCTAACTAGCTCTTAAAACTTAAATAACCCATATTTCTTATCTACGCTCTACCACGTGGCTTGGTACCTTTCCTCAGCATGGCATACTCAACTCACTTCTTTCTGAGTCTCTGGGGACTCTACCCTTCTTCATCCAGAGCTCCCTTCCTGCCTAGCTATTGGCCATTTAATTCTTTTTGTTTGTTTGTTTGTTTGTTTGAGACAGGGTTTCTCTTTATTAAACCAATGAGAGCAACACATCTTCACAGAGTACAAAAAGATTATCCTACAACAGAGATCTGTCCCATCCCGCGACTGGACAGTGTGAGAGAACTGGCACCTAGGTGTACGATCAGGAGAGCAGCCTCCACTTCACCTGGGCAGCACAGTAGAGAGGACCCTGGTGGTTAGAACATAGGTGAGCAGCCCAAAGGGGTGAGTACAGGAGAGCTGAACCTGCCCCATGTTGGCCACGTGTTAGCATGGGCACAGAAGATATGCCCCACCCCGCTGAGGGCACGAGACAAAGAGAACTGGTCCCACGGCTTGCTGACTTCCACACTCAGGTACACTGGCCCTGCCCCTTGCCAAGGGCAGTGCTGGAGAGTTGGCCCTGGTGATGTGGGTTTGGGAGAGCTGACCATGATGGCATTCCCCTAGCCAGCCACCACAGGCAGGAGAACTGGCCCCACCCCTCACCGGGCAAAGTGGAAGAATTGGCCCTGGTGTCACCATCGTAAGAGAGCAGGGTGGCCTGACCAACTAACTCAGCTGCCACCCAGGCCCAGACCCAGGACTTAGAGTTGGCCACTCCAACATCCACCCCATCTAAGAACTGCTGGATCCTGGGAAGGGGTCAGTCCTGCAGATCCAAAGCTGCAGAACCTCCATGACATAGGACAACAAGACGATATCCGAGAGGAGTCCTAGCGAGGCCCAGTGTAGAGAGTGTACCAGAAGGCAGAGGCCTGGAACCAGGCTCAGACAATTGAACAGCTTGTCCCCAGATGGTGATGCTGTTTGGGGAGGTTAAGGAAGTGGAGAATTGCTGGAGGAAGTAGTCACTGAGGGGCGGGCTCTGAGAGTTTGAAGCTTTATCCCACTCCTGCTTCTCCCCCTGCTTCCTGCCTGAGTTTAAAGATGGGAACTTCTGCCATCTTGCCCCGCCTGCATGCCTGCCGCTTGTTGCAGCACTTTCTGCCATGATGGAAACTTGCTACTCTGGAACCATGAGTCCCCAATACACAATTAGTTTCTGGTCATGTGTTTTATCACAGCAATAGAAAAATAACCAATATTTCACGTAAGTGTGAGGACCCATGTTTGATCATCAGCACCCACGTAAAAAGCTGAGCCAGGTAACAGGCATCTCTAATCCCAGTACTGGAGAGGCAAGGCCAGGAAGATCTTTGGGGCTCATGGCCAACCAGTGTATCTGACCCGATGAGCTCCAGGTTCAGTGAGAAACCCTGTCAAAGAAAAAGAAATGTTTTTTTTGGGGGGGTGCCTGGAGGGATGGCTCAGTGGTCAAGAGCACATATTGTTCTTGAGATGACCCAAGTTTGGTTCCCTGTACAGAAGGCCGATAGTTCACATCCTTCTGTAACTCCAGCTCCACAAGGTCTGACACCATCTCCAGGACTCAGAACACCTGCAGTTACACATATGCAAACCCCCACACATGTATACACATAATTTAGAAAAAGAATTAACATAAAAGAAAGTAGAGAATACTGCATGGAGATGCCAGACATCGTCTCTGGCTTCTATACATGTACACATACACACATAAGCCCACACCCCCCACACACGTACACTTTCTTTTTAAGAACTTCACCCGAAGTCTTAACTATTTTCTGTATAAATGCAATGAGGTTAATAAGTTGTGCTCCTGGGTTTTTCCAAGAACATAAACTAGTGTCTAACCTGGGGTATGGCAGGGTTGTCTCTAATTTTGTTCTGTTGAAAACTTACCAGGAGTGACATTCTCTGACAGTTCTCATAGAGGTCTGTCATCTGTCAGTCCAGTCATGTTGTTGGTTGAATGTTAAAATATCTCCCATAGGGCCATACAGGTAGAAGTTTCTGTCCCACCAGTCATTCCTAAGTAACCACATAGAGGCTTATATTAATTACAAATGCTTGACCAATAGCTCAGGCTTGTTACTAGCTAACTCTTACATTTTAAATTAACCCATATTTCTTTTTTTAAAGATTTATTTATTTATTAAGTATACAGTGTTCTGCCTGTATGAATGCATGCAGGTCAGAAAAGGGCACCAGATCTCATTACAGATGTTTGTGAGCCACCATGTGGTTGCTGGGAA
>LOJH01029418.1:4419-17430 GCA_001685095.1 Ellobius talpinus
TGAAGCCCAGCCCTCTGGAAGAGCAGTTGGTGCTCTTAACCACTGAGCCATCTCTCCAGCCCCGGTAGTGGCTTCTTAACATAACTTTCTCCTTGTCAATCCAGCTCTTGCCTCTTCCCAGCCCATCATTTATAACCTCTGTCCATTTCTTTTTCACTTGTTAAAGAGGATTCTGTTTGGGCTCTGGGGCTTTTTGCTGGACTGAACATTTCTTCCCCTCTCCTTTCATCTAAATCTGCCCAAAAGAGGTCCAACTTGGCAAAAACCAAATTCTCCTGGGGAATCATGGGAGCAAGTAGGAGCCAAGGAGAGGCTGACTTTTTGACCATGTCATTCCTTGCATACGGCGATGTCAGAATTAGCCAGGTGAAATTGTATCAGCCCACACTTCCACATGCCCACTGACACACGCAGTCACACCTGGACTCTTGTCAAATGGCTACCTGTGTTGGCTCCCTTCATTTCTTTTACCCATCATTCCCATCATTTCCAATACCTTTTGTCGGTATTAACTTCTGATATTCATAACCATGACTGATTAATGCAAGATTTCACAGCATCTTTTGAATCATTAAAGAAAGATTGAATTAAGTTCAGGATAGTTTCAGTATTAAGAGTGGTTGCGCTAATTCGGATTCTCTGGAAATTGGCAATATGATACATTTCTATTTCATATAATCAGAAGATTCAGATTAAACTCAGGTAAGAGTCCAGCCAAACCGGGCTAGAATAGGATGTGAGGTCCACAGGAAATCATAAGCACACAGGCACATCTGGGAATGAAGCAGAAAGCCAGAATCCAGTCCAGCCAAAGGCTGTCACTACCTCATAAATCTCCCAGAATTCAAACAGCCCGGAAGGTCTGCCGATGCCATAAGTCTTGCTTTCATACTTACTCCCATATATCTGGGCTGGGCCATGCTCAGGGTCATTTGGTTAATGCAAGACTCCATCTTCATTGCTTCGTAACTAGTTTTTAATCAGTGATGATTGCTGAGCTGGGATGCTGCAGGCCAGCCTGCCTGCTCTTTCCTCGGAGAGTGCCCGTCGATATGTCATGGCAATTAACCAGAGACCTGTGGGAGGGGTGGCGAGGGCATAAGGGGAGTCAGGCTGTTGGTGTGGCCACATGCTTCATCCTGTCTCCCAGGGGGTCTTTCTGGCCCCACACCAACTTTTGGAGGGCTGATGAAGGACGCCTGCAAGCTGAGGGATGGCCTTAAAGAGGCAATGACTGCAACCACTTCCTCCTTTTCAACAATTTATCAGCCAAGCAGCAGAGAGAATGGTGAGTAGGTCAGCCATTCAAATCAATTTTAGCCATTAAAGAGCTAACAAGACAACGGGGAATGACGAGCATTTGGGGGATAAAGGGCTATAATACTGTAGGCTATACTACTGTATCTCGTGGTAGCCGAGGTGAAGAGGACTTAGCATGTGAAAGTATCCCTTAGACTTGAGGGAGGTAGCACACAAGACCTTCGGACAATTATACACATTAGTTTCTTCGTATCAAAAGGCTTGGAGAAGGTAGAGGGTGTGGAAATGTTTTGATATATGCATCTCTTAAAATATTTTATTTTTAATTTGTATGTCTGTGTATGTGAGTACCGGTGGTCTTGGAGGCCAGAAAGACAGCACTGGATCCCCTGGAGCTGGAGTTACAGGCAGCTGTGAACTATCTGACATGGGTGCTAGGAACCAAACTCAGGTTCTCTGCAAAAGCAGTATGTACTCTTAACCACTGAGCCATCTCTATGAATCTGAGCCTTTAGATGCACTTTTGGTTGGGCAATCTCAAAATTACTCTGATGAAGAGGAGATGGAAAATGGCCCTCAGGGACTGGCTAATGGTTTTAAGTGAACAAGTTTACCTGTATAAGACACACACACACACACACACACACACACACACACACACCCCTTCTCCCTTACAGATTGTTCTAGAGCCTTACATGAGTAAGCAATCACCACTGAAGTGCATGCAACAGGGTTGCTGAGAGCTAAATGAGAGGAAGCATTTTTCTCTCAGTATTTGATAAGTTTGGGGAACATGTTACTGTAGTACCCATTTGAGTAAGTACACAAAAATGAAATAAAATGAGGGACTTTTATTAGTGTCAGCAAGAAGGGCACAGGTCCAAATGAGAATGAGGAGGGTGTGATGGTTCCTGGTTACTTGACAGCATCTGGAATTACCTAAGTGTCCCATTGAGGAAAGGAATTAAAGAATTTCCTGTGGTTGTTTAAAGAAAATGGCCTCCAAAGGGAGCAGCACTATTAGGAGGTGAGGCCTTGTTGGAGGAAGTGTGTCACTGTGGGGGTGGACTTTGAGGGCTCTTCTGTTCAAGTTCCTCTCAGCATGACAGTCAGTGGACTTCCTGTTACCTGCAAGACGTAGCACTCTCAGCTCCAGCACACTGTCTTCCTGCACACCGCCATGTTCCCCATCATGATGATAATGCACTGAATCTTGAAACTGTAAGCAAGCCACCACAATTAAATGTTTTCTTTATAAGAGTTGCTGTGGTCACAGTCTCTTCACAACAATAGAAACCTAACTAAGACATGTCCCCTTGGTGTCATTTAACCAAGAAGGATCCCGGGATTAAATTCTCTACTTCACTCTCCCTGTGTCTTCCACCCTCCTGTCCATCTTCTGATGAGTCTGAATCTGGGCCTGTCTGAAGGCTGTCTTGTGAATCTGTCCCCGTGCCTGACTTAACAGAGGGCTTCTTTCCCTCTTTCATTGAACAACATAGAAAGCATCACATGGGGAAGGAACAACGGATAGGGACACATTATAGAAATCTATAGCAGAGTTTTACAAGGGATTAATTCACTGACCAGACAGCAAACAGTACTACAAATATCATTGTTTATCAAGCAACATATGTACGTTGTTGTGGTGGTTTGAATAGGTATGGCCCCCATAGACTGCTTGAATGGTTGGCCCATAGAGAGTGGTACTATTAGGAGGTGTGGCTTACTTGGAGTAGGTGGAGGGGATGGGCTTTGAGGTCTCATAGGCTCAAGGTATGCACAGCATGGTACACAGTCTCCTTTTGGTGCCTCTCAGCTCCTTCTCCAGCATCATGTCTGCCTGCACACTGGCATATCCCAGCATGGTGATAATGGACGAAACCTCTGAAACTATAAGCTAGTCCCAGTTAAAAGTTTTCCTTATAAGAGTCTCCATGGACATGGTGTCTCTTCACAGCAACAGAAACCCTAACTAAGATAGAAGTTGGCACTAGGGACCGGGGTATTGCTGTGATAGGCTAGACTGTGTTTTTGTTTGGAGCAATATGGACTTTGGGACTGTGTCTTAGAAAGCAGCTGAATGCTTTAAGTGGGGCTTAACGGGCCATCCTAGTAGGAGCATGGAAGACAGTGGTGCTGAGAGTAATCTGAACTTTGGGGGGCTGGATCAAGAGGTTTTAGAGGAGAAGAGTGTTAATTAGACTAGAGACAGGTCTTGGGATATTTTGGTGAAGAATGTGACTGCTTTTTGCCCTTGTCCAAAAAGTCTGCCTGAGACTAAAGTAAAGAGTTTTGGATTAATTCCATTGGCAGAGGAAATCTCACAACAGTCTAGTATTGACTCTGTCATATGGTTATTAGTGGTCAGTCTTATGCAGAGTAAGCTGAGCAGGGAAAAATCAAAAATGCACAATGGAGGAGAAAAAGGGCAATAGGAAGTGGAATGGAGCTAAATTCTGTGTTCAAGGAGATAATGAATGGAATAAAGGGAGCTATGACCTCAGGGCAATATCCCACCCAGCTAAGCTTCCAACCTGTGAAAAGGAATGAAGGAACAATTTAGGTCCAAGCACGGTGGTGTGCATCTTTAGTCCCAGCACTCAAGAGTGGAGGCAGCAGATCTCTGAGTTCAAGGTCAGTCTGTTCTACAGATTGAGTTTCAGGACAGCCAGGTTTAGGCAGTCAAGGAAACCAATGAAGCAGAAAGTTGGTGAAGATGGATTTGAATGAAAGGACCATGTTTCAGCCTCAGCAAGCAGCAGAACTTGGCAGCTTTGGCCACACGATTTATGACTTATTCAAGGATAGAAGAAAGGGGTTATGGAATCTCCATCGGAGACTAAGGAAAGCCACTGAGGCTGGGCATGTGTCAGGAGTGTCCCTGCATGGAGGCCATTGTGTGAAGCTGTGAAGGTGAAGCCTAGATTGCCTTGGAGACCCCAAGATGTTGGAGATGCCAGAGTCTTGGGGTACCTGCTGAGGTAAGTTGCTAACAGGGAGTAGAACCAGGCCAAAAAAAAGTGTGTTGTAGTCAACAAAGCTGAAAAGAGTTGGAGATCTGAAGAGCACTTTGACTTTGGACATGAAGATGCAGAATTTGGAGCATGTTCAGCTGGTTTTCAGTCTTGCTTTGGTTCAGCATTTCCTCACTATGCTCCCTTTCCTCCAGTTTGGAACAGTTATGTATATCCCATGCCATTATGTGTTAGAAGTATGTGATCTGCTTTTTGATTTTACAGGATATTACAGTTAAGAGATTGCACGAATCTCAGAAGAGACTTTGAACTTTGGACTTTTAAACATTGTTGAGATTATGATAGACTATGGGGACTTTTGAAGTTGGACTAAATGCATTTTGCATTATGTTATGACTACAAGCCTATGGGGCCTGGGAGTGGAATGTGGTTATTTGAATATGTATGGGCCCCATAGATTCCTATGTTTGAATGCTTGGCTCACAGGGAGTAGCACTATTAGTGGCCTTGTTGGAGTAGGTGTGGCCTTGTTGGAGGAAGTGTGTCACTGTGGGGGCAAGGTCTGAGGTCTTATATACTCAAGCTACTTCCAGTGTGGCACACATTCTCCTTCTGCCATCTCCAGATCAATATGTAGAACTCTCAGCTCCTTCTCCAGCACCATGTCTGCTGACATGCCGCCACGTCCCACCATGGTGATAACAAACTAAACCTCTGAAACTGTAAGTCAGCCCCAATTAAATATTTTTCTTCTAAGAGTTGTGGTCATGGTGTCCCTTCACAGCAATAGAGACCTTAACTAAGACAGTTGCTTTTAACAATTATGGTGGTGGATGTTCACTTACAAGATTGTTTTCAATCCGTATTTGCTGTCTGCAGCAAATGATTACCACAACACATACAAACATGCAGGCATCACTCAGGAGAATGGAAGAGTACGTATTTTAAGATTATAGCTATGCTTTAGCTTAGGCTGTAAAAGGTGATACATGCGAAATCCAAGGCAAGTAAGGTTGGTTGTTACATTGCTCACGTCAAGG
Organism: Ellobius talpinus; assembly: GCA_001685095.1. NCBI lineage: Eukaryota > Metazoa > Chordata > Mammalia > Rodentia > Cricetidae > Ellobius > Ellobius talpinus. The sequence continues at coordinate 9,698 of LOJH01029418.1, forward strand.
CAAGTTAAACAGACTGAGTTCACGGTAGGAGAGCGGTCTTAAGTGTTAAGTGATTTCAAGTGTGTTATTAACGCTGGCTGTGAGGTCCATCAAAAGTTCCAGTCGCTTAGAATGTAAGAGATATTTTTACCATAATGCATTGCCACACCATAGGCGTCAGTTCTCTGCTTCCATCCTGTGGGGATGGGTCCCAGGGATTGAACTCAGGTTACGAGGCTAGGTGACAAGCCCTTACCAGCTGAGCCATCTTGCTGACCTTGATACTTTATTACAATGGCCTAAGCTGACTAACTCAGGGAGTCTCCCCAGATCTCATGAAGGCCCACAGAAATGGTTAACCAGTTCCTCATGTTAATTTATCTCTGTTCATGTTAGCTTACTTTTGATTTCCTGAATAGACCCTGGTTGGTCCAGACACTAGGGAAGAAACAGGAAGAAGAGACAGTACCTACCAGTCAAGCTGGTCTCCTCTTTGAAAAATGGAAGGGAGGGGCTGGAGAGATGGCTCAGAGGTTAAGAACACTGACTGCTCTTCCAGAGGNTGGTGCCCTCTTCTGGCCAGCAAGCATACAGAACACTGTGTACATAATAAATAATAAATAAATCTTTAAAAAAATGGAAGGGAGTAAGCCCAGGTGTCAGCAGGAAGGCTCCACCAAGATGTTCCAGTCCTCACCAGGGACAGGAGCACAGAGCAAGATTGCTGCTGAAGCATCAGAAATGGACCACCATACTCAGATGGTCAAGCTGATGGCTGGATGTAAGGCTTTCAAGGCATCAATCCCACGGACATGATGGGGCTCTTTGTGTTCCTTCTGCTTCCTTTTCATGGACCACTTAGGCATTTCTCCACAAACTTAATGGGCTCACATCCTATTCCTTCACTGACTGTGTGGTCTTATTCCTCTTTGTCTTGTGTGGTCCAGGGACCAGGCACCACCCTCTCCATGCATTACCCCTTCTCTGCCCAGGTTCTCTGAGTGATGAATCTTTGCTGGTATTCCCTACCCACAAAGTGGGCGAAGGCACTGAATTTGTGCCTTCTACCTGAAGAGCCAGAGAGGCACCTGAGACAGGGTGTTGCCCCTGGAAACACAAAGCCAGGTCCCACTGCCAGCATGATGAGCAGGGTGGTGTAAACTGTATATGGAGGAAGGTAAGAGGCACATTATGAACAAATTCCTCATGGAAAGGACCCTCTCCCCTTTGTCACAGGTTGGACAACTAAGTATGAGCCCACTGTACAGGTGAAAGTATCCTATGAAAGGCACACTGTGGACAGCCATGACCAGGCCAGCTTCATCCCATTAGGCCAGGATAGCTACTTGCTATCTTGGTACTATGCAATGTGGGTTGGCATCTACATCACAGCCCCTCGAGGACTCACGTGCTGGGAATACAGGCATGCAGGGCCATATCTGGCTTTGCTTGAGGACTCCCTGACTCATGCTTTTCATCCGCAAGCCACTCACTTTGGACTTTCTCTGTGGCCTTTTGTGTGCTACCTCTCAGTGCCCTGGGCTTCTCATATGTTGAAGGAAGGAGAAGGGAATAATCTCCATGGTCCCCTTAACTATTAGCTGCTGTGACTTGATTACCTCCTTCAATAAAAGCAAAAGGGCTCATTTATCACCCACCCACCCCCATTTTCATGTTCTGTACTGTGCTTTTGAGTTGACATAATTATAGTACCTGAATTGGTACAAATTCACCAATAAGGTATTTGCTGTTCCTAAGCATCGACACAGGACTCACTGTAACAGAGAATGTGCACATTGGTTAAGCAAGCATCCAGACGTGTCTGGCCCTGGCATTAACCCATCTGTCAAATCTGGGTGTGCATGGAATTGAGGAGCTGGGATTATAAGGAAGTGATGTATATGATGAACTACCTTGATCTGCAGCCCCTCCAGGGTTTTAAGAATCTGTGATGGTCTCAACGTGAATGTACTCTGAAGGGTTTTAATTTTATTTGCATTTAGCTTCCCTCAAAAGGTATTTTACATTGGGGTTGGAGAGATGGCTCAGTGGTTAAGAGCACTGACTGTTCTGGAGGAGCCGGGTTTCACTCTCAGCATCCAAATGATGGTTCATAATCATCTCTGACTCCAATCTTACAGATCTTACACCTTCTGCTGGCAAGGCTCCGGGAACACATGCGGTGCACAAAAAATCCTTGTGTGTAAAACATCCATTCACATAAAAATACATAAAATTAAAATTAAATTAAAAAATGAAGGTTAAGTTCCCCCCCATGTTTTATTATTGAAAAGGCGTTTATCCAAAAGCAACAGAACTTAGTGCAGATAGAATATCATGAAGCTTAGGAAGGATTTCATCTCCAGTAATCACAGCATATCTATTAGCCATTACATTGGGTTTTGTTTTCTCTGTGTTTGACAACATTTACATGCAACATAACAGAAACATATCTGAAGCTGAACTAATCAACACCAAAGTAGGGCCTAAACAAGTAAAGGTGGCAGATGAGGAAGCAAAACACCTAACCAAAAGTCTCTGTTAGCAGTAACCACACAGACTCCATGCATTTACAGAACCAAAATTAAGACTTTTTATAATCTAACATGCCCGGTGAGCCTCTTGTGAAAGGCGTTGGCTCATGTGTTGGGTTGATGACTGAATGAGAAGTTGGGAGAGCAATTGTATTTATACTTAGGAGTGATGGTTTAATGGTTTGAATGAGATGTCCTGTGTAGCTTGGGGCAATGAATATTTGATCCCCGGTTGGTGACACTGTTTAGGGAGACTTAGGAGATGTGGCCTTGTTAGAAGTATGGCACTTGGGGCAGCCTTTGAGAGCTTAATGACTTGAGCCGTTCCCGGTTCCCTCTGCATTACCCTTGCCTTTTGAAGATGGGAGCTCTCAGCTAGCTGTTTGAGCTACTATGCCTGTTTGCTACCATGCTTCCCCCAACATGATGGTGATTATTGTAATCTGCTGGTCTGTCACCTGGGTACCCTGTCCCTTTAAGATAAGCCCCACCCACTCCCAACCTCTGCCCCACCTCCACCCACCTCTCCAAGATGTAGCTACTGCCTCTCTTCCTCTTGCCCTTCCCCCTTCTTCTCTCTCCCCTCTCTCTTTCCTTTCTCTGTCCCCCTTCTCTCCCCTTCTATAATCCCTTACTCTTATGCCATTCCCAGTACCCACTAAATAAACTCTATACCCCAGCTCTCTCTGAATGGCATATCTATCTGTCTCAGGTCACCCGCTGACCCTTATGGGACTGACCTTGGGTCACTCACCTGTCTTTCTGAATGATAGCAGTGATGGATTCTTATCCCTCTGGAACCGTAGGTTCAAATACCACCCCCCTTCTTTAAGTTGCCTTGGTCATGATGTTTTATCACAGCAACAGAAAAGTAACTGATACAGATGGCTTATTACAAGAACAGGGTCCCAACAGGTCATGATCTAAGTGTGCCTGCTTCCTTAGCATTTGGTATGAAATGGGAGGACAATTCCTCGGGTGTCTGATGAACTTAATCTAACTAAGAAAGCCTTTCCCATTTAAAGGATGGTTTTGTCAACTTGACAAAATTTAGAATCACCTAGGGAGCCTCAACAATTGTCTAGATCAGGTTGGCTTGTGAGTATGTCTATGGGGGATTGTACTGATTATGCTAATTGATGTGAAGACCAAGACCACTGTGGGCAACGCCATTCCCTGGGCTTGGGAAAAGAACATGAACAGAGAGAGGGTGAGCATGCATGCATCCACTGCTCTCTGTCCCTAAGGATGGACATTACATGACCAGCTCCCTCAAGAGCCTGCCACTGTGGCTTCTCTGATATGATGGACTGCGAACTTAAGACAGCAAAACAGCAGCAACAATGCCCGTTCTCCCTGTGCTGCTTTTGCCGGGTATTTATTCCAGCAATAGAAGAGGAACTAGGACAGTGTTCCGTTGGCTTATGTTACAGAAAAGACAGGGCTCCCAAGTCTTTGAATTTGAAGACTGTGTTAGTCTAAGGATGAGGTGCTTATGGTTTAGTGGCGCTCTTCTGTTTTGTTGTTTTTATGTGAATAGGTGTTTCGCCTGCCTATGTCTGTTCACCATGTGTGCCCGGTGCTTCCAGAGGCCAGCTGATTCAGAAGCCCCAGGACTGGAGTCATAGATATTTGTAACCTGCCAAGTGGGGGCTGGGAATCAAACTCTGGCCCTCTAGAAAAGCAGCCTGTGCTCATATCCCACTGAGCTGTCTTTCTAGCCCTGTTCATTTATTTATTTTTAAGAAAAAGGAGAAACATAGGGCAAACTCCACAGACCACTATGATCATTATATACTGTTGATTTTTTACTCTTTACTCTTTGCGGGGGGGGCTTCCATCTAGCTCCCAGATAAACACACAGAGGCTTCTTCTTAGTTATAAATGCCCGCCCTTAGCTTGGCTTCTTTCTAGACAGCTTTCCTTAACTCACCCTGGCTACCTTTTGCCTCTGGGCCTTTTCCTTTTCTTCTTACTTTCACTCTTATTCTATGGCTGGCTGTGTGGCTGGCCCCTTTTCTTGCTACTTCATCTCTCTTGCTCCTTAATCTTCTTTTTCTCCTTCTATTTATTTTCTCTGCCTGGCAGCCCTACCTATACTTTCTCCTGCCTTGCTATTGGCTGTTCAGCTCTTTATTAGACCAATCAGGTGTTTTAGACAGGCAAAGTAACAGTTTCAGTCAAAGAAATGCAACATAAAAGAATGCAACACACCTTTGTATCATTAAACAAATGTTCCACAGCATAAACAAACGTAACACATCTTAAAATAATCCACAAGCCCGGTATTGTAACTGATTTAATGTTGGATTTGGTAAATAGCTTTTGTTATATGGTATGTAACTGTCTTCGTTTCCTATTTCTATAGTGTTTTAATTAGGAATCACTGCTGTGGTTTTCAAACACAAAGTTATGGTGTCGTTTTCTCTTTTATTATTTGTGACTTATGTTGACAGATTCCTATTATTGACATGTCCTTGTTTTCTTGGAAGTTCTAGTTGGTCTTATTACCCCAACATACCCTGACTTTACTTGTTAAAACCATATTTGGAATGTTGGCATCCGAATTCCTAAAGTCTGCAGTTATATCCTTGTAAAATCTTAGTTATGCACACACCTTGAGTTTTGACATCAAGACAATGTGTTCTAAAAGCAGAAATGTCTTCTGTACTCTTCTATCATTGCAGCTGAGTTTTAGCATTGGACTCATCAGTTAAAGAAATTAAGCTCATTTGTAATCTCCTTGGCGCTAGTCAGTTTTCCCAGTATTAATCCTTGAACCACTGTTAGTACCCCTTGTGGTCAGTGTATTATAGCCTTCCACTTCTTAACGGCTTCGATAACTTTTTAGGAAGTTTTAAAATGCCTCTCCATTTTTAATGTTTTGCTAGGGCTTGTCACCTTCTAGGATCCTTAAAAGACTGCATCTTGTCATTACAGGATGCCCTGCTGGGCACTTTTATCTTTGTCAGGCATGGACATTCTCCTTCTTATTCCTATTTAAATCTTACATTTGCTTATTTTCTGTCGCCTGTTCCTATTTAAATCTTACATTTGCTCATTTTCTCCGTCACCTTTTACTTTTCTGCCTTTTGTGTGTTCTGTGCACACAAGGGATGTCCTCTGGCCACTCAGGAGTTGTAAGGTCATGGCGTGGGTCAGTGACCCTTAAACGCTCTGGCCATCAGAACTGGCAGCACAAGCAGGGGTGAGGCTGAAGCATCACTGCACCCCTGCTCGCCTGCTCTCTATTCAGGCTCCTGGGCAGGGGCTGGACCTTGGATTTCTTCAAGCTGAGCAATGTGGGTGAGGAAGATGTTTGGGATGGACTTTCTCAGGAGCCTGCTCACTTCCCTTGCTCAAAACTCCTGGGATTCTGAAATCATTATTAGTTCAGCCTTCACAGGACACAGGAATGTCAAAAGGCTTAGTCCTGGAAACCTGGTTGGGGCCATGGGGGAATAAAGGGAGGACAGACACACGGACACAGAAAAGCTAGGGTCAGGTGGGCCGTGTGCACTCTAAGGGTCTGGCACTAATTACTACAACCTCAGCATGTTCATTGTGTACAGTGCAGGGGGAGGAGTCAGCCGGTCTGTGTAGGAGGTCTCTGTGGATGAGGAGCCTCAGAATGTAGACATTGAGAAGGAAGCAGTTGCTCTTTGTTCACACCGAGCAGCCATTAAAAAACACTCGCACATTCACACATGCTCTTTGTTCACACTGAGCAGCAACATTCACACTCGGCAGAGGCAGGCGGATCTCTGTGAGTTCGGGACCAACCTGGTCTACAGAGTGAGTTCCAGGACAGGCTCCAAAGCTACAGAGAAACACTCTCTTGAAAAACCAAACCAAAAGCATTCACACTGGGGCAAGATGAAGGCTTTGCCAGTTTCCCACAGGTCTGACACGATGGTCCTTGACAAGGCCACACCCATAGCAAAGATACACATCCACTCAACTTCACTTGTTCTTTGCACATTCACTCAGGGCTTTCTCGGCTCCTTACAATCTCCCAATGTTTTGGAACATGATAGAGTTTGTGGACACACGGGAGCCAGGCTTGGCTCTAGGCTGAAGCCTCAGAAGGGCATCTTCCTTCCTTCAGGATTTGGGTGTAAGCCCTTAGCACGAAGTGAAAAGCAGGAGACAGGAACTTGGAGGGAAACTATCCGTTTTGTTTTTTTATTGCCCCCTCCTCCCTTGAAGCACCTACTGGGGAAACTCTCCGGCCCACACTTCATCCTGTACAAACTTCACGACCAAGTTGTAATTTACCTCCAGGGCCCTATAGCCAAGGCAATGTCATTGATTCAGGGATGCCTGTTACCTGTTACCACCAAGACATGGATTTGCCCTTTAAGGAGCTGGGCCTGTCCTTTTTCTTTCTATAATGAGAAAATGGCAAGGATTACCCATGATCCATCCTTCTGGACCCTAATTATTATCCTTCTGTGATCCTAATTATTTCTGTTAAGGGCAACTTTGAAGTCTTTGAGGGCAGCGACCAAGCTCCCAGACATCCTTTCAGCACCTGCTCCAGATTCCTGGAGTTTGCCTTGGGGCCTACTCCCTTACGCTGTGTATCAAGCCAGTAAGGAGGTCAACCATTTGATCCCTTTCGTACCTTCCGTTCACCTGGGTCCTCCTAAGACTACCGAGGACCACAGATCTGCCTCCAGGTCCTGTGCATCTTCCACTACACATGACTTAGTTCCGGATCTGCTCTTCCTTCCTACTGTTCTGGTCACTCTACAAAATGGCTCCCTCCGTCCCCACCTCTGCAAGTGCAAGAACACTAGACGACTCTGTTCAAAACAGTTTATTTTATTTTTTTTATTTTTATTTTTTTGTCAGACAAACACATTGATTTCTGGACCACAGTAGAGGATGGAAACCTTTCACAAACTTATTTATTTGAAAATACAAATATAAAATTATACTTTCCACATCTGTGATGTGAGAGACTGCCATCCACATAGTAATTTTATTTTTTGTACAACAGGGCTTTAAGAAAGCCACACACAAAGACCTGAAAGATGCTTGAGATATATATATATATAGATACATATATATGTATATATATATAAAAAAAATACTCACTACCAAAGTTCTCATCAGTTTCATACTAAAGTATAAAAGTAAGGGTGAGGTCAGCCACAGTGCTAGGGGAAGTTTTATTTAGATACATTTATGTCCACATGAAACGCTTAGACTTGC
>LOJH01029421.1:0-15238 GCA_001685095.1 Ellobius talpinus
CTGGGTTTTGATTCTACTGCATGTACAGGCTTTGTGGGTACCTAGTGTGTTTGAATGCTCACCTTCCTAGACCTGGATGGACACGGGGTAGGATCTTGGACTTCCCACAGGGCAGGGAGCCCTGACTGCTCTTTGGACTGGAGAGGGAGGGGGAGAGGGAGTTTGTTGAGGGGTAGGGAAATGGGAGGAGGGGAGGAGGTGGAAATTTTTAATAAAAAATTTTAAAAAAAGGAAAAAATGATCAACTTAAGAAACAGTAGCCCTCCTATATACAAATGACAAAGAAGCCGAGAAAGAATTCAGAGAAACATCACCCTTTGCAATAGCCACACATAACAAAACATATCTTGGGGTAACATTAACCAAAGAAGTGAAAGACCTGTTTGACAATACCTTTAAGTCTTTGAAGAAAGCAACGGAAGAAGATACCAGGAAGTGGAAAGATTTCCCATACTATTGAATAGGTAGGATCAAAATAATAAAAATGGCAGTCCTTTTATTTTAGTACTTTCTGTAGGTCTGAATTTGTAGATAGATATTGCTTAAATTTGACTTTATTATGGAATATCTCATTTTCTCCATCTATGGTTATGTTAGGTTTTTATTGAGACACCATGATCATGGCAACTTTTAACGAAAACATTTAATTGAGAAATGAATGTTTACAGTTTCAGAGATTCAGTCAGTTATCACTATGGCAGGGAGTATCATGGTGTGCAAGCAAAAGGGATGGTGAAGCTATGACTGCTACATTTTGCTGACAACAGGAAGTAAAGTGGCATTCTGGGTACTATCCCAAGAATATAAAACCACAAAACCTGCCCCCACAGTGACACTCTTCCTCCAACAAGGCCACACCCTCTTTAACAAACCATACTTTCTAATAGAACCACTCCTCATGAGCTTATTGAATTATGGCATTATGGGTGTCAATTAATCTGGACTGGCAGCTATGATCTTTAAAGTCTGTAGGATATCTGTCTATGCCTAACTGACTTTTAGAGTCTCTTTTTGGAAGTCCTCTTCAATTTTAAGGGGTCTGCATTTATATGTTACTTGGTCTTTTTTATTGGAGCTTTTAATATACTTTTTTTCCTGTATCTTTAGTTCTTTGAATACAATCTGTCAAAGGGCTATTTTTTCTGGCCCAAACTATTTAGTGTTCAGTATTTTATTAAACCTTTATAGACATCTCCTTCTTCAGGTTATGAAATTTTTCTTCTATGAATTTATTGATAATATATTTTAACCTTTAAGTTTGAATTCTTCTCCTTCTTCCCTTCCTATTTTTGTTTGTTTTAGTGTTTTTGTAATGTTCCTTTGTTCCTGGATGTTATCTGATTTATCATTAGAATGAATCAATACTTCAGTTGATTGAAATATCTTCTAATCAATAGTTTCTACTTTTGATTAGTTCACAAGATAAAGAATTGGCTTATGAAATAATATGAGTAGTAAAAAAATGCTCTTATAACAATAACACTACTTTGGGGCTAAAAGAATGATTATTATTTAAAATATAGAACTGTAAAATAAATTTTAGAGATAGCATTTTAACAAAGATAGATCAATTTTCTTAAGTAATACTACTCCATGCACAATGTGTAATTTTCCCTAATGAATTTTAAGTGTGCACTTTATTGGAATGAATTATATTAGATTATGGGAAACATGAGATATATATTTATTTATTTGTTTTGTGGTAATCTTTTTAAAAAGAGTTAAATCATTATAACATTCAGAAAACAAAAGTACATTATTGAACCCAATCAAAAACCATTTTACTTCCCATAATCCTTTTGTCCAGTGAAAAAGAATTATGTTCTTATGTTAGTATAGCATGAATTCTAATTGATCTTAATAATAATAAAAACCTTGTGTCAGATATAATGATTAATGCTGAAAGATCAGACAAGCAGAGAAGACAGCCACTAGTTCTTACCTCTAGGATACTGTCAGACTGAATGGTTTCTGTATGAATCGTGTCTGAATCCTGAGCTCCTGTCTCTTCTGGGCTTATCTCTCTCTGCCCAGCTGTATCACTTCCTGTCTCCACTACCCTACTGCTGGGATTAAAGGTGTGAGCCACTACCACTTGGCTCTATTTCTCTTTTAGACTGATTCAATCTTGTGTACCCCAGGGTGGCCTTGAACTCACAGAAATCAGTCTGTCTCTGTCTTGACAGTGCTGGATTAAAGGTGTGTGCCATCTCTGCCTGGCATCTATGGCCAATTAGTGTGGCTAGCTCTGCACTGTGATCTTCAGGCAAGCTTTATTTGTTAAAGCACAAACAAAATATTTCCATTCTATCTTTACATTCTTAGCAACATCTCAACTATTATTGCAAAAACAGTGCATCTTTGTTTCCTCTCTAGTTTTTATTCAGTTTTGTGCATTAATGTATTGTTTTCATGAGAAATGATAAATACTTTTCCTTTACACAATGAAATATTTATTTTATATTAGGAAATTTATCATGATTAAAACGCAAGAGCGAATACCATGATTGCATGAGCGTAAATTTTATGCATTTTGTTGTTTTGTTGTTGGTTTTGTTTTTTTCAAATGAGTAGGAAGAACTATATTTTTGTTCTTATACAATTTCAACATCTTGGCCTTTAATATTTTCTTGTCTGACTTCTGATTTTATCAAGTACTAAAAGATTATAAACTTTTGAAGTTCTGTTTAGTCATGTTTATCTCTAGAATGAGTTCTATAGAATTCAATATTACAGCAGAAAGAGCCAACAACAGGACAAGTTAATCATTTAGAGATTTGGGCAGATTTCTGAATGTCTTAGAGCTTCAACTTCAAAATATTTTTTGAACAATGTTGCCTTCAGTGTCTAGCACACTAACTTGTATGTGAGAAAACATGGGAATCTGTCAAGCATTACATGATTACAATATTTTAATTATTTAATAAAATACACTAATGTTTGTCAATGAACAAAGTACACTTAAATGTATTTTCTACATTTAAAAACAATTAATTTTACTGTCATTATAAAAGAGAGAACTTAATCAGTATGTACTGTATAAAAATACTAGTTTTGCTTGGTTTAGATAAAAGTAACAAGATTCATTGTTTAATAGTATTTAGTTTTATTATTAATCCAAAATATCCTATAGTTTATATTTTATGTAGGAGACATGACATCTTCATGAATGGGGTGTCACAATGTGACAAACAATGAAGATTAACTGGATGGGTTTGGAAATATTGATAGTCATGAGGGAAGACTTTGAGGTAAAGCTCAGTCTATTATAGATCACCACTAAAATTTGAGTATGAGTATAATATTTTGAGGTAGCATTGTGCAAATTGTGGTAGGATATCTGTTTTCAAAATAAAATTTGGTTCTAACACTTTTGTTTATGTACTTAATAGCTTTTATAATACAAAAGTTGCTGTAGTTGAGCTGGTGAAGGAAAAATTTGTATGACCAGCAAACTCTAAAATATTTACTACTTCAAACTCTACAGAAAATTTATATTTCAATTCTTTCAACAAAGAAAATAACTAATACAGACAGATACTAAGACAGAGGGTTGCTCTTCAAAAAAGAACAGTGTGTCCCAATGTTGAAGTTAACATCACACACCTCAATGAACATAGAGAGGTCAACCTGGTGCCTGAATGGAACCTTCATCCCTACTTTCTAGTCTCTTTAGTAGAGAAAGGTACTCAGTAGGAAAGAAAAACCTGAACAGCAACAAAGCCCCCAAACCCTTGACATACAATCTGTTCTGTCCAAAAGGTGTACTGAGCCAATGGTGGTCCAGAACTTGTATGAGTGGCCAACCAATGTCTGGTTTAATCCAAGGCCCATTACAAGAAAGGAAGCCCCTGTTCTACACTGCTTTGATGACCAGCAACTGGAGACTGAATATCCCAGAGACCCAGTGTAGATTGAAAAATGACTAGAAAAAATATCAATGAAGTGATATTCTGTTATACTGATAAACCTGTGCCTTGTCTAGCACTGATTGGAAAAGCTTATCCAAAAGCAGATGGGAGTGGGTGCAGAGCCCATAGCCAGACACCATGCAGAGGGAGAGAGTTTAAATTGTAGAACTTCATTGCATCTCTCTGCTAGGAGCTTGAGGAATCCCAGAGAAAAGAGGCAGGAAAGAATTGAGGAGTCAGAGGGAATGAAGAACTACTGGAGAACATGGCCCACTGGATCAACTAAGCAGGCTTTATATGGACTCACAAAGACTTTATTGGCAATCATGGGGCTTGCATATGTCTTCAGCAGGTCCTCTGAATATGTGTTATGGCTGATAACTTAGTGGTTTTGTCAGACTCCTAACAGTGGGGTCAGATGGGTCTCTGACTCTCTTGCTTGATAATAGGACTCTTCCTCCAATTGGGTTTCCTTGTCCAGCCTGCATATGAGAAGATTTTCCTTATCTCATTTTATCTTATTTTGTTGTTTTGGTTGTTGTCTCTCGGATACTTGCTCTTTTCTGAAGAGGAAACTGACTGGGAGTAGATCTGGGGGAGAGGTAAATGACAAGGGATTTGGAAGAGTAGAGGTAGAAGAAACTGTCTTGGGATGTATTATACGAGGGAAGAATCTATTTTCAATTTAAAAAAGAGGAGAGAATGTAACTTGTAAATGCTAGGTTAAGTAATATGTATCTTATATCATTGTTACATTGTAGAATGTTTTAACTTTATGTGTATGGGTCAGAGGTCAACATTGTTATAGTCTTCATTTTCCACTTTGGTTTTGGAGACAGAGTTTACCACTGAACCTGCACCTCAGGAAAATACTAGAATTTTCACATCAGTCACATTCACTGATCTGACTTTTCCTACCGACCTGTTCCTACCAGTAATGCTAGGATTACACACATATCTCACTACTTCTTGCCTTTAAAATAAGTTCTGAGGATCTCAACTTAGGTGCTTACTTGTGAATAACAAGCACTTTACCTAGTGAGCCAACTCCAAGACCTTCAGTCTTTCTTTTTTTCTCTTTTTCTCCTTCCTCCCTGTGATTGTTTACTCATGGCTCATGTTGTAATTTGAACAGTTTTGGAGAGTTTCATCTTTCTTAATGTTGACATATGTAGAAATTCTTTCAATTTTGTGTTTTTAGAGTTCCTGTTCTTGTAATTAAGCTACCATTTTTGGTAGCAATGCTACATATATATATATATATATATATAGTATTGTGTGCTAATTAGGGAATCAAGACAGTGGCACGTCTTGGCAAGTTTAATGTTTTGATCACCCCAAAGTAGAGGTTGATAGGTGTTCTTAATATACTTGGTTTCCCTCCCTGATTGTAAGTATTTGGGCTGGTTCTGGAAGAGGAGAAAGGTAAAGTCATCTTGTGTATGATTTCATTGACATTTACTTGCATACTTCAATAAATATGTTGTTATAACTTTCTTTCTTTATATTTCATGCTTAAAGTTTTGTACACCTGGTCAGTGGCATTCAGCTTACAAATTATACAGAAGGTGGATAAAAGAGAAAGAAAAACATGGAACTAAATTCACCTGGAAGGTAAATTACAGCACTGGTATCTGGTATCTGGTATCTGTTGCAAGGGCTCAGCAGGTATCCCTTTTCCAATGGCCTCAGAAATACACTGCTCATAAGAATTTACTTTACCGTTTGAAATACAGTTTCTTTGCTGAGAATTATTTATTTATTCCATGTAAGAAACTTAATCTGTTTTACTGGAAAATGACTGAAAATATCAATATATTATAACATGACAGAATAAGTAATAACATATTTATAAATGTTGAAGCAAACTCATAGCAAGCTTAAGGCCTTGTTCTTTTCTTTATAAAATTATCTTTGAATTAAGTGGACAAATTATCATTGTCATGATTATATTTGTTTCAATAAGCTTATTATGAAGCAATTTTTATAATGATGACAATTCATTACATATGAAGAAGCTTTAGTCTTTGTTTAGATGTTTCTTTTCACACAATAGCAGTTTATAACTGTTGAATTTCTGAATGAAAAAAAGAATCATAACATGAAATTATCACAGCATATCTTTTACTCAACTATGAGTTTGTTTATAATACCATGGATGAACGGACAAAAGACTGAATATGCTGCTGCTTTTCTATTGGCTCAGTGGCTGCACCTGAATCTACAAATAATTTAATTATTGTCTGTAGCCCACAGCCCCGCAGTCTGCACCCCACTAGCCACTCAGTCTGTGGCCTGGAGAGAAAGCACTTACATGCCCTGGCTCTGCCATGGCCACGATATGTAGGCTTAAACTAAGTCTCTACCTTCTCTATACCAACAAAGACTCAGAAGTCATATATGGGGTGAAAACCTGTTAAATCAGAGAGGCTGAGAAGCAACCAGCTGCCCTTCCTTTCTGATCAGAGACCAGACAAAACTAAACCAAAAATAAAAAATAAAATAAATCGCAGAACTCCTAGTCCCACTCTCCTCCTTCAAGTGTATCTCTCTATGGTATTCCTGGCTCCTCCAGACTCTCTATGGCTAATTCCAGTCAAATAATTGTTGTCTCCAGTGCCTGAACCATGGTTGGTTTTATTTAATTAAAGCAAATGCAAACTCAGTGTTTCACAGTTTGATTGAATATCCTGCAACAACATCTCAAGGAAAAAGAACTAGAGTATATATAAAAATTAATATTTGGCAATTGCTATAGCAACCCATTCAAGACACTAAATGGGATACAATATAGACAATTGTCTTGCACCACAATCTCTTTAGTAATTTCCTCTAAATGATTAGGTTTGGTCAGTAGTTACCAGTTTCCATAATTTCTGTTCCCTCTTACAGCATAAGGATATCCTCCTTCTATTTAACACAACTCCAGGTTCTCTCAAAAACTATTTCCAATCATTATATACATGAAAATATTTTTAAATGCCACTCAAAGCTTTTGTTCTTCCCTGACTGTGCTTGATTTTATTTGCCAAGTGTATGCTCCTTATCCTTCTTTTTACTTTCTGCTCTGTCTTACAACTGTACATAAGGATGAGAATAGAGACTGCTAACTGCAACACCCTGAATACTAGCAGGTCTTGAAATTTCTTATGCCAACATATTCATCTGTTACCTTTAAATTCAGCCTTTTCAAATTATTAGGAGATGAATGAAAAGCAGTGAGATCCACTGCCACAATGTCATATAAGTGGTTCCTTACCCCATTCGTGCACATGTTATTTGATCTTGCCTGAAATTTCATGAGCTTGAACTTAAATGTTCATTTTCTCTCATTAGTCTTGTCTTCCCACCAGAATGACCCATTAAACTCTTCTTAAAGTACTTAAGGGTGTTTTTAGCCTCAGTGCTCAAAAGTATTTCACATTCTTCCTAAAAACAAGTTCCAAAATATAAGAAACACGTATAACATCAACAACTGTACTTTGGGCACTAACTTTCTATTTTAGTTTTTTAATGCTGCTACAAATTTCCTGATAACGAACAAAGTTAATGAAGAGAAGTATTTATTTTGGCTTACAATTCAAGGGTATATAATCATGCAAGGCAGGGAAAGTATGGTAGTGGGAGCATTAGAGATAAAAATCTTGTACTTCATTTTATACTGTCCACATCACAGCTCATGGAATGAGCTTCCCACATTTTTATTTTTTCTTCACATTAAAAAATGGAAAAATTATTTATTTGCAATTTTTAAATTTACCTTTGATTACCCTTGGTCTATTGGAGTTAGATTCTAAATTTTTTGGAAGAAGAGAGCTCCTTATGAGGAATTAAGAAAAATAATTGAATAACTCATATGTCCAAATATTGTATTTTCTTGTGTCACTGGATTTTTATGACAACAGTGGTCTGTGGAATTTGGAAAATATATTTTCTAGTTAGATCTGAGAAAAATTGAATTAGGGGTTATCTTCATTTGTTATGTCTCATGGGCTTCACCACACACTTTAATTAGGAAGATAATCAGTTGCTATGAGTGTATTTGCATCTAAATAAATGTATACACATGGAGAGTTGGAAATAAATAAATTATACAGCATATCTCTTCTATGAATTTTTAGGTTTAAGTCAAGCAAAGAGGTATGTTATCTAAAATCTATCAGGCTTACTGAAAAATAACTGAAAAATCCTATTTACATTACATTTTTTATAGTGGTACAGTAATTCCTTTTTCAGTGATAACTAAACTTTTAAAAGCCCTGTATAGATAATTATCATACATTTACTTACAACCATACAAATCAAGGTTTTTAATAGGCATTATGGCACACAGAACCAGAAGCATAACAGGTCATAATTTTATTAATATAGTAAGTGTAATTCTCACAAGTCTTTTCATCAGAACACTAAAGAGATTTTAGCATTATGTGGGCCACTAAAATACTCGAGATAATACTGCTTATGCATGCTGCAATAGGCAAGAAGCATATTTTAGTGTGCAACTGAATTACTTATGCAGGGTTCTGTTTTTCAAATGGAAAGAAATCCCAAACCATAAATAATTAAGTAAGAATAAAATAAAAATTGTATTCTAATTAGATTTTTGAAACATTTCAAAGTTGACTATTGCTGCTTTTAGTATTCTTTATTGTATTCATTAGTTTCCTCTTTTATATGTCCCATAAGTACATCAAGTAAAGACAAGATCTGTTTATTAATTGTATGCTTCCACTCATGGAAACGAAAAAGTGAAAAAGGATATTTTGACCATTTTCTTTATCAACTGATAGCCTTTATGGAAAATACAGTTCATTGTGTGAGATATCAGTTAAAAAAGAAATAAGTAGAAATATATTATTACAGGAATGCACAGGAATGACACCGCAATATATACAAGGAATATACTGGTAGAGGCATCAAAATGTAAGCACAATGAACCAGTTATCTTTTGCTAGAGAGAGCTAACTTATTTCACTTTTGAGCTTATTATATTTCAGTTGTGCCTCAATTGAGAAAATGCCCACTGTCCTAGAGTAAAATTAGTGCTTTAATACTTATTATATCATCATGCTCTTTGGTAATACATTTGAAATATTTTATTTATAATTTGTGGTGAATTTTCTACAGGAATTTTATATATTGATATTGCAATTATTTGAGGACCAGTATTTGAAACTGGTTTGAAGTTGTCATTATACTTACACAAAGTTTGCATTTTCAAAAAAGATAGCAAACTATGTTTCCCACATATTTGATAGTTGATATTTGTAAGGAATATCAATGTGATAAAATTGATTTGCAATAAGAAATTGCTTTGACATAATATTTCAATTAACTACAAATTTTAGTGCCATAATTATACTTCGGTGTATTCAAATCTTTGTGAAGTAATAGCTATCATCTATAAAAATTTGAATATCATAGAAAACAAATCCTCATGTGTGTCAACAATGTTAGTTCAACCAAGCATCATTATTTATATACACTTACAATTTCATTGATAAGGGGCCAGGCTGGAGGATTGGAGTCAGGCTAGCTTTGGCTCCATAGAAAGTCTCTGCCTTAAAAATCAAAACAACTTAGTTTATGCCCATTTACTATACTCTTTAAATGGAACAAAAATTTCCTCAACAAAAAACTCTGAAGTAGGTATTTGAAAAAGTTTTGAAAAACATTATTATTTAAATATTTTTGAGATTATAATATATTTACATCATTTCTTCTTTCCCTTATATTTGTCCAAACACTCCCATATACCCATGTTGGCCCACTTGTTAAATTAAAAGCCTCTTTTTTCATTAATTGTTGTTACTTAAATATATGTATATATGTATATCCATATATATCCCTAAATATCTTGGCATAATCTTTTTGTATAATGTGTGAAGATGTGTCTCTGTTCTTCTTTAACTTCCTAAGGCACCTTCAGATTAGTTCAATAAAGAGCTGAAGGGCCAATAGCTTGGCAGAAGAGGATATGAGGGACTTCTGGGCAGAGCTAGGAACTCTGGGAAAGAATCTGAGGTGGAGGAGATTTGCCAGCCAGTCCTGAAAGAAGTAAGATGTACAGTACTGAATACAGGTAATGAAACATGTGTGTGACAGAATGTAGATTAATATAAACAAGTTAATTTAAAGTTTCAAGAGCTAGGTGGGAGCAAACCTAAGGTGAGGCTAAGCTTTTATAATTAATTAAATGTCTCTGTGTCATTATTCAGGAGCTGGGATTCCAGGAAAAGACTCATTATATACATACATAAGTACAACCTGCTCAGTCTATATACTTAATTGCTTGCAGTTAATTGTGAAGTGTTGGTACCTCATGAGCTCTCCCTGGTCCATGTTAGCATGTGTCTTGGTGTCATTCTTGTTGAGTACCTGTTTAGGTAGTTATGTTGGTGAGACTTTATGATTGCAGTTTCTGACAATTTTAGGAGAAAAAAACTTCCTAGAAAACTCTTAAACTTCTCTGACTATCATAATTTTTCCTTTCCCTCTTATGGAATGGTTCCTTATGGAATGTGCCTTAGGTGTGGGAATTATGCTGTAGAAAGATCAGCTGGGACTGGTCTACACAATTCTGCACCTTGATTGATTGTGCTTCTATTTAATGATCTTTGTCTATTGCAAAGGGAAGTTTTATTGTTAAATGGTGAGGCCTATACTTAACTGTGGTATAAGAACAAATATTTAGAACATAATTAGGGATTACACCAGTTTAGTAAAGTGGAAGTTTTAGATATTCTTCCAAGATCCATGACTTCACTAGCTATGGGAAGTTGCCTAATAGACTTTTGCTATTATCCTTGGTTTCCTCTCAAGTGTAGATGGCAAGTCCTTATTGCTGGGAGAATATGCACTATAAGAAACAGAACTGAGAGGTCCCTGAACTAGATCTGACTTGAAAATCTGCTATCTGAGGTCTCTCTATCATAGTACCAGAGAGTACCATGACAACATCTAGAGGAAGAAGGCAAGCAGCAACTGCCATACCCAGCTATGACAGCCACAAACCATGAAAACCAGGAGAGCACTGTAACCCTAAGGATGCAGCAGTGATAGGTATACCTCACAAGTAACCCATGGCTTTCTATTTAGAATGTTGAATTTATTGACAATGCATATTTTAAGTGAATTGGTACATGACGGATAATTGTTAACGAGAAAAGTAAGCCAGACAGTGTTTGCACATACCTTTAATCCCAGTACTTGTGTGGCAAAGACCAGTGGATCTCTGTGAGTCTGTAAATTTGAGCCCAACCTGGTCTACAGAGTGAGTTTCAGGACAGGCTCAAAAGCCTGTCTCAAAATACACACACAGAGACACAAAGACACACACACACCACATATATATGAAATGTAAATGAAGAATAATAAGTTGTGGAAAGAAAATTAAATTATTAGAATCAAAGAGAACAGAGACATACTTCATGATTTTCATGGCAAGATCTATCCATTAGGAACTAAGAAATTTTACTGAATAAATGATGTTTGCTAAAAAGTCTATATTAAATTGATCTTACATAAGGTGAGTAAGACAGTACCACTGAGAACAAAGGAATGCAACTAGAAATTTATATGATGAATAGCAGAAGAAATTAATAAGGTGGATGCAACAGTGACAACATTATAAAATAGCTGAATACCTCTTAAAGAGAATTGTGTTTTGATTTTTAAATAATAGACTTACTTCCTTTCACTTTGCTAGTCATAAATAATTGAGTTTGGGAAATATATGCTCTAGAATACATTTAATATGTTTTTCTTGTGTATGATACTCTATTAGGAGAATTGCATGAAAGAGGTAAATCTCAAGTTGGTTGTTTTCAGGGTACATGTGGGAATCCTTTCTTCTATAATATAATTAACTCACAGGGCTCTCAGAAACCTATTTATTTCCAGTCTGTGCTACCTTCCACTTATGTAAGTACTGAATGATGGTCAGAATAATAGGTTATCAATTACTCAGCTCTTATCTGGTCTCCAGATAACCATTTGGCACATGGTTTTGTAGTCTTCAGAGTCTGACTCTGTGTCTGACTCTGCTTTAGTTTATCAAGCTGAATGTCTTTGAAAACACTTATTTTATGTATTTAATTGAGGGGGCTCATGTGACATGGTACTTGAAAGTTAGAGGACCACTTGAGGGAATCTAGTTTTCTACTTTTAACTTGTAGGTACAAGGCCTAGGGATCAAACTTAGTTATCAAGTTATCAAGATTAGTAGCAACCACTTTCAATAGCTAAGCCATTCTTCAGAGGCCTTAAGACCAGTATCTCTTGTGGGGGAATTTAAAATCCTCTTTAAATCTTTCTCTTTTCCTTTTGAATCTGCTGTGGCATTGATAGTTTCAGAACCTTCTCTCATTTGGAGGCAAATCTTATTCTCATTCATCAAAATTTTTATTATTGTAGGTCATTTATCACAGAGTGAATTAAATGTATTCCCTGTGGGTTCTCATTTACAATTTTTGGCAGGGAGAATTCTTTCAAATTAGAAACATATTATACTTATGATCATAATAGGGAATATTACTTCTTACAAGTGTTGGGAAATACATAATCATATGGGCTGCTATCCTTTATTATGAGAAATATAATTAAAATTATATAGCACAATCATTGTCATTCTGTGTGGAAAGCAGTTACTTATTTAAAATAAAACAGATATCAAACATTTCATCATGCTTAACATAACACAGAGGTTTTAAATAATATATCACTTTATTTAAAATCTATTTACATGGTAATTGCCACTGTATAATGTATGAAAGATCACTTCACTGAGTTTAAATCTGGTTTATAATGTGGGCTTGACTTATATTTCACTATTAAAAAAAACTCTTAAATCACCTTTTGTATATTTCAAAAAATAAAAGTTGCTATTTTTAGAAAAAAATGAACTTTAGCTGTTGCTAACCTGTTTCTTGATCTTCTGCTTTCTAGATCCAGTTGCATATCTGAAATGCCATTCTGCTTCTGTAAAATAAAATGTAGGCAGAAACAACAGATTTAAATACCACCCCAGAAGATGTTATTCTTTAAAGCTATTTTGAATTTCTTCTGGGATAAAGCAGAATTTGAAATTCTTGCTTTGAACATTGCATTATATTGAAAGAAAAATAATTGCTCTGATAAACTTTTTCAACACCATTAACCACTCCCTCAAAACTGTGCTCTAGTATTGCCCAAAAAGGGGACACTGATGAGTGGTGAAAAGTTGAGAACTCTTGATCCCTCATTTTATTTTCTATTCTCTTCTTGTCTTCTAGATTTGCTGCTTTAAAGTCACCAATATCTTTTAATATAGATCTCTTCTTCAGTTATATCTTGCTATCACTTATGTTAGCTCTCAAATATACTATGAACTTTACAGAAAACTGTGAACTGAGGACTAATCAACTCTTCAATAACTACATGAGTATGACTGATAGTAAGAAAAAGCTTTCTTCTTTGAAACACTAATGATAGAACTGATAAACATATGAGTTGTGGAAAGAACCAAATTGGTGATCTCAAGTCATTCTGTGAAAACATTGCCTTGATATGTCAGGGTTATGAGATAGCCACATGGTATCACAGAAATTGTGATATTTGAGCCCATTAAAACTTACATCTGAATTTATATTTTATATGATTTCATCTAGTTCCTGATTTACATGTCATATAGATGAAGATGATTGCCATATTTGTGTCTCTTTTTGGAGCACTGTCTAAAACTCAGTCTTATATAATCAGTATTTTCACTTGCATTTCCAAAATATAATAGGGTGAAATTCAGAACACAGTAGAAAAGATTAAAATATAAAATGATAATCATAATTGAAATATTAATAGTTTTTAAATTGTAATTTGTTTTCATTGGAATTGAATTGGCATTTTGCTGCAGTTAGTTATAAAAGTTTGGTGAAAGCATCAATTAGATTATTTTTGAATGCAACTGGCCAAGAATAAATTTAGGATTATTTAAAAGTAATCCCCCCAAAAAAGTAAAAAGCTTCTACAGGGAAAGTTTTAAAACAGCAAAGTAATTTGAAGCCATGAGAATATAGAAAGAATTCCCATACTCCTATTATGATTTTATAAGTACAATTATGAAAGCAACCCCTTTGTCAAAAGTGAGCTATATGTTCAATGGAATCCCTATCACAATATCAGTGACATATTTCCCAGAAAAAGAAAAAAATAATAAAACTTTGAGGTAAGCAACTCAAATAACCAAAGCAATCCTGAAAACATGACTACAAGTACCATGATACTTGATTTTGACCAATAATATCAAAACCAGAATTGTATTGGCAGAAAAAACAGACATATAAATCACTGTGATGCAGGTCCCTAGAATTAAAATTACGCAGCTGAAATCAACTATTTCTGGGAAAAGATATAGAAATAAAAATATGCTGTAAGAATTCCTACCACCAGTAGCCTTGTAATTACCTGCCCACTTGTGTGCAACCTCTTATACTATGTATGCTGATGTAAAGCATGAGTTGGGTCTCTTTTCTGGCTGCAGGATTTGGTTTGGCTGTTCTCTATTCCAGCAGAGGATTCTGATTTGTGAGTCTAGCCCTAAATAAGTAACTCTCTATTATACTCAATTCTGAGCTAGTGTGGGATTTCTTTTAAGGTCCTTCTTCATCTGGCACCCAGGTGCATATGGACTCCACACCAACCAGGTAGATCAACTTAAAGGCCTAACCAGGCCACAGCTCAGAAAGTCTCTCACATCCACAGGCTTGAGTTGCTTTTATCTAACAAGAGGTGTTTTTTAAGCCACAGCCACAGAAGAGCTGTGTGTGGTGACTTGGAAATTTCCCAAGCACACACACACACCCTGCCCTACACTGCTGTGTTCCCTGCCAAGCTCCCTGCCACAGCACGGCTTATGCAAGTTCCAGTTTGTACTCCTGGCTCTTGAGTTCTAGTACTATGGATTATATTCTATAAGGTTTATATGGTTATTGTGATACATCCATTTATTGGATATTGGGACTCAATTTTTTCTTCATGTTATACCCTTAAGAAAGTGGTTTGAAAATAGAGTCAAGAATGAGGCACTTTTAGAAATTATACAGTCTTTACAGACTAATAATGAACAGTTAATTGACAGGATTGATACCATCAAAAATCAAAAGTTCCCTGAAAAAATTAATACTATTGAAAAGAGTAACATTAATTTGACATACAAAATTGAATCCATGTCAAAGGATACTGATAGATTATCTGAAAGAATTCATACTGTTGAATTTGACAACCAAAATTTGTTGAAGAGTTATGATAGGTTAGCAGATAGAGTATCTTTCCAGGATGTCAATCTGCATGCT
>LOJH01029423.1:0-17428 GCA_001685095.1 Ellobius talpinus
ATTACAATAGGAGCACTGGGATTACAATAGAAGTACTGTGATTACAATAGGAGCCCTGGGATTACAATGGGAGTACTGGGATTACAATAGGAGCCCTGGGATTACAATGGGAGTACTGTGATTATAATAGGAGCCCTGGGATTACAATGGGAGTACTGGGATTACAATAGGAGCCCTGGGATTACAATGGGAGTACTGGATTACAGACTCACGATCTCATACCTACCTCTTATGTGGGTGTTGGGAATGAAACTCGAGTCCTCGTGTTTACACACAAACTTTCCCCTCTGAGTTCTCCCCCAAGTCTCTATGCTGATCTCGAAAAGACTGCTCTCCATACTTCCTTCTGCACACTCCCATTCATGCCTTACATTATTTGCACAAGAGAATGGCAGGCTTCAGGCACACATGGCAGAAGGACTGAGTGAACGCAGTGCGATGGGTGTCTGTGGTGTGACTCATGACACTTGCTGCTTATTGAGCTAGACAGCAATGAGGATGGTGCCTGCAGTAGTAGCAACAGGGATGCCGCACACACAGCAAGGGGGGAAGGCCGGCAGGCAAAAGCAGCACAGCTTTTTCCATTGACCTCTTTGTATCTAGGACTCTGGTGGAAGGTCCCACCTACTCTGGATCTTCTCCCTTCAGTTAATCCTTCTTGGAAAACCCTCACATACTCACCCACAGATATGTCTCTTAAACGCTCCCAAATCCAGTCAAACAACCAACATTAACCATCATAGTCCCGGTGACATAAAGTCTAAAGTGCTCTATCTTTTCCCTCAGTTCATGCCTGCTCTCCTCCTCAAATGCCTCATCTGATAACCTTCCACAGACTTCCTTTTATGTCGGAATTCAGAGCATCAGGATGCTCTGGGAAGGATGGAAGTCACAGATCTCTGTGTTTCTGATGCTTTCCTAAACTAACTTGTTTGTTCAAAGAACCAATAGCGTTTGCTTTGCTCTTTGAAGAAGGGACTTGGCTTCCTCTTTGCGCCATCATTAATCAGCCTTGTAGGAGGGGCCTTGGTGTATCCACAGCAGTGGAAGACTGTACAGCACAGTTATGTATTTCACATTCAGAGCCTACCTTCCAGTCAGCATGGGATCTGCAGTAAAGAGGATGAAGGCATGAGTCGGTACCGTCTTCAGTTGATTGAAGCTCCTCATGCAAAGGGTGTGGGCCATGTCATACATTGTATGGTTTCCTCACTTGGCTGTTGTTTCCCACAGTCTACAACAGAAGTTTTACTGGTTCATTCCAACTTTCTCCCCAGTGTTAATTCTATGGCCAACTTGGAAACTCTTAATGTGAGGCCACGATTCAGGGAGAAGTCTGCTGAGCCCCTAAGCCTCTCTTCACTCTCAGCAATAGGCAGGACTTTCAGAAAAGCCTCCCGCTAGGAATTGTCCACACTCCTAAGTCACAGAATAGCGCTTAAGTCTCTGGTCTATTTCCTGGCAGGCAGGCCTTTCAGCATCCCACAGCAACTCCCGGAGGCTCGGCAACATCCTCACAGAGTTCCCGAGATGCTGCCTCCCAATAAAGTACAAGACAAATTGGAAGCTGGGGGAGCGCTGTGTCTTGTGTTCCATTTGCATTCTTCTGATGGTTCCATCTGTGATTTACAGCTCCACGGAGGGACAGGGCTATAACTCAGAACTGAGGGAGCCGTGTAGCATGACACACAGAGAGAAATGAGAAGCCAGCCCATCCCAGCTGCCCACACAGAAGAGACATGCAGCTATTTTCCTTGGGAGAAGCAGAAGCCGAGAGAATGGAACAGAGGAGCAAAATGCTTAGCAGGTGCTGGAAACTACACACAATCAGATTTGGGAGAATAATCACAAAAGTGCACAGCCAGTTTTACCTATCAGCTCTAAAATCATTTGGAGTTGGCTTTCAGGGACACTGAGAGTGAAGAGAGGCTTAGGGGCTCAGCAGACTTCTCCCTGAATCGTGGCCTCACATTAAGAGTTTCCAAGTTGCAGTTACAAATAACCAGTCATGAACCTCAATTTCTCCCAAACATCTTCAACAAGAGTTGTGCTGGCTAGTCCTGGGTAGTAGCAATTACAGTACTAAGAAAAAAAACCCAACCAAACAAACTAGCTAACAAACCAACAAACAATAAAACAATTGACATTTACTGAATCCTTTAAAAAGAAAACATTTATTTATTCACATGAATGTGTGTGTACTAATATGAATCTATGTGCACCAAAGTATGTGCTTAGAGTCTGCAGAGGCCAGAGAGGGCACTGGAGAGCAGTGAACTGAGTTACAGCTGGTTCTGAGCCACACCATGGAAATGCTGGGATCTGAGGCCAGGTCCATTGCAAGAGCAGCAAGTGCTCCTACCCATAAATCCATCTCCCCAGCCCTGAGTCCTTTCTCATCTGCCAGACCTAGTCTAAACATTTTGCTTTTGTAAATTACTAACTCACAGAGACAAGGGGCAGATACCTCTCTGTTTCTGTTCTATTTCTGGAAGTAAACTGAAGATATCAACATACTTACCCGAGGCCACACAAGATCAATTTCTGAGTCTAGTTTCTCAACTGTAGCTTACACTTCCCAGGGTAAAACAAATGTCTTCCATTTTTCACTTCTGTGAAGGCCACGTTTCTTCTTGGGGGCCACAGGCTGCAAGTTTCCATCTTGGCTCTTACTTGCATTCTGCTCTGGTCTGTATGTTCGTGTTCCTTCAAAATCCACATGTTAAAATCTTAGCCCTCAGTAAGAAATGAGGCTTTGGGGGAGGTGATGTGTCATGGAGCACATACTCCATGGATGGAGCTATTCTTTTTGACAGAAGTGGCCTCAGAGAGCTTCTTCATGTAAGAACATAAGAGAAAGGTTTCACTTATGCATCAGAAAATGGGGTCTCTCTATATATACCAAATCAGCTGTACCTTTATTTTAGACTTCCTAGCCTCCTGATTGGAAGGAATACATTTTTCTCTTATTTATATACTGTACCCATTACGTCATTTTGATAGTAACTTTAGTAGATTAAGACATATTAGTTCTGAAAACTTGGATAGAGCATTCCGTATTCCAGCCCCTTTCACAGAGAATCTTGCTTAACTTCTACAGCTATCCTATGAAATAAGTATTAATGTCTTCACATTGGAGAGATTCTGTAAGGACTGTTTCTCTCTCTGTGTGTGTGTGTGTGCATGCATGTGTGTGTGTGTGTGTGAGAGAGAGATCTGCCTCTGTCTCTCTCTCCTTTCCTTTCCTCCTAGCCCCACTCTGTGTGTGGGGGGGTATGTGCTCTGTATGTGTATGTGTGTGTGCATGCATGTGCATGCACATGTGTGCATGTGTGTGTGTATATATATATTAGTCACTTTTCTGTTACTGTGAAGAAATACCATGACCAAAGCAACTTATGAAAGGAATCATTTAGTGGTGGGCTTCTTATAATCTCAGAGGTTAGTTCATAACCATCATAGCTGGAAGCATGGCAGTAGGGGGCAGGCATGGCGCTGGAGTAGTGACTGGCTGAGAGCTTTTTTTCTGATCCATAAGCACATGGCAGAGAGCAAAACTGGCATGGGATTTTTAAAGCTGAAAGGCCATCCCCAGAGGTACACCTCCTCCAAGTCCACACCTCCTAATCCTTCCTAAACATCAACTGGGAACCAAACATTGAAATCTCTGAGCCTATGGAGGCTTTTCTCATTAATAGCCCTACCTGCTTCTTTTACTCTCCTTCTCCCTCTCCTTCCCCCCTTTCCTGCTTTTCCACCCCTCTTCATCCCCCTTTCTATCCTACCCAGTTCTCATTCCAACTGACCTTGAACTTTGCATCCACCTGCCTCTGCCTCCAGAGTGCTGAGATTGCAGGCATGTGCCACCACAGCTCGATTCACCTCCAGTCCCATAGCACTCTTTGTCGCTCATTTTATTTATTGTCTAGACAGCCTACAATAAAACCTCTCAAATGGCTATATTTTAAATGCCTTTTACACATGACTCATGTGATGCTCCATATATAAAGATACTCTATTTCCAAGAACCACACATGGAAGACAGAAGACACAGGCAATGCCTGATATGTTCTCCACTGTGGTTAAGAATATCTCCATGTGTCAAACTGTTTTATTTTGATGCATGCAAATCAGATTGTCTATAGGTGTCTTTGATTACAAAAGCAATAAGAAAAAGCTGTAATATGCTTTCAAGTCCTGTTTCCTCTTCATCATTCCTAGAAGTGTGCTTAGAACTTTGCTGTTGGGTTGAGCGCATTCACCTAGTTTCCCCTCTTATGGGCCAGCATCTGTGTGAGATCAGCTCAACCTTCAGAAGATGTGAATCATTTTTCCTATGGTTTTGCTTGGATTCCCTCAGCAAGGCAAGCTAGAGAAGTTTCTCCTGAATGACAAATTCACAGTCTTCTCACAGATGATTTACAGTTCAGTAATGAAAACAGATTGCTCATCCCACTTACTGTGTGTCTCAGTGTTGCGTGCCGGAGAAAAGGGCATGGATCTGCAGTGATCATCAGCTTACCCTTAATCTACTTTGAGGTTCAAGGTTTACAAATTATTTGTATTATGATTATATTACTAGTTTATCAAAGTGATAATATTTTAAACATTTCAATGACTCTTTTATTGTTTTAAAGAGAGTATCCAAACACAAAGAGTCTATTAGGAGCATTTTCTTTTCATATGACACAGTAATAAAAAAAATATTCTCAAAGTGCACTTTCATCTTAAAGCTGGAAACTCTAGTATATGGAGCAGTTTAGAGGATTTTTCCCCTATTGATATTTCTTGTCATCTATTAAACTATGTTTATTTTCTTGTAGTTCTCATGATATCCCAAGATGAAGAGTCCACACATGGGTTTCATCTTGTATCACAGAGTCTGAGAATCCTGGGTACTCAAAAATAGGAAGAAACATATAAGTCTACAGTGAATATCTGAGTACTCTGGTTCATTTTTCTGTCGTTGCTGTGGGAGTCTGAATGAAATTGGTCCCTATAATCTCATGGGGGAGTGTATGACTTTGCTAGAGTGGATATGGCCTTGTCGGAGGAAGTGTGTCACTAAGCGGGCAGGCTTTGAGGTTTCCTATGCTCAGGATACCTCCCAAGGTCTCAGTTGACTTCCTGTTGCCTGCAAGATGAAGGACTCTCAGCTACTACTCCAGTACCATGTCTTCCTGCACGCTATCATGATGATAATGGGCTGAATCTCTGAAATAGTAAATTAGCCATCCCAGTTAAATGTTTTAAGAGTTGTTGTGGTCATCCTGGTGGAAACTAAAACCCTAATTAATACGATTGTCCATGTGAAATATATCTTAATCAATTAGAAGATATTTTCTTACTGTTTCACAGAAGGTAGACCCATGTTATAAGTCTAGAAATAGCAACCTATATTCTTTTTTCCTCTCTCTTTTTATCCCAGAAGTACCTCTTCTAGACTGGGTTTTTCTGAACTTCATACTATGGACATTGTGGACCAGATAATTTTTTGTTGAAAAGAGCCATCTGGACATAATAGAATGCTTAGCAGCATCCCAGGCCTCTACCAACTAGATGACAGTAGCATCCACCTCTGAATTGTGACAACAAAGATGTTCTCAGTCAGCCACACACATCTCCACAATTCCAGAATCACCCTTGACTGAGAACTGCTGCTTTAGGCTCTTATTTCCTTGCTATTTTGAGTTGGCAGAGACATCATCAGAACCCCAGTTGTTGGAATTCCTGGCAGGCTGAACTTTTCTATTTAGAGTTTATGAATGAATTCTCTTTCTCAGGCATTTGCCTAGGAGAGAAGGCAATCAATCCAGAATTGGAAAATGCATCTTCCTATCACCCAAGAGCCCCCGGCAAGCATCCTATGGGCTTCTTGTCTGTCCTTGGTAGGTGAAGTTATTGCTGACTCACTTGTTTGATTTTCCAACACACTGACTAATTAATAATGACATTTTGTGTGTTTATTTAGGAGCTGGCTGGCAGGACAGAAAATTACGCCTACAAATGGTACCCAACTTCTGTCCACATACATCCACACAAGGCATGAGAAAGCATTTTAAAAAGTTTGGAACACAAAGTCAAATGTAGCTTCCTGGTGGCTGAGGTCTCTTAGATAGGCTTGGTGTACAGAGACTGCCTGTTGGCTGAAGACAGCTGCCAGCATCATGCGCCAGTGCCATGCACTAAGCTGAGCTGGGCTGGTGGCTGACATAATAGTTTAAGATTCATCTCATGTGACCAGAGAACACTACAGATGCTCAGTAAAGGCAGATCCAGATAGATTAAAAATCCTCTAAACAGGGTACAGTGTGTTTAAAAATGTTCATAGACTTAAGAAAGAAAAGAGAAAGGATACAGACAGGCATAGAAAAACATAGTTTAAAAATAATAAAGTCTTTAAAGAAAAAAGTAAAAAGTAAAAAAGAATAAGTCATGTAGAGATGGGAAGTACACAGGGAATCTGGATCCTGTATGGTGCTGTATTGACTACAAATTTTTTGATTTCTGATGTATGAACAGTTGGCTGCTGAGAGAGATTGGATTATGGAAACTGCTGGATTAAACCAACCTACATATTTTTAAAATATCTTAACTTCAAAATGTAAGTCAAAATTGCATCATGTTGGAAAGGAAGTTACGCTTTTAATTCAACAGACAATAAAAGACTGGAATTGTTCAAGGTTAAAGAGAATTGGGTTTGAAAATCCTGGCTACAGATATAAATAAACCTAAAAAAACTATAAGATGTGAAATGTATATTTTACCTGCCCAAACATAAAACAAAATAAAAAAAACACCTTTGGCTGACTTGTGTATAACATGCAGACTATACTTGTATTAAAGTTGATATGTATGCTATCTTTGAAAATTTACGTGTTTTAAGACAAAGGGGACCAGACCCCAACAAAAACAAATGGCCCAGGTGATCCAGCATTTCATAGCACCTTGGTTGCAGTTTCCTCAGAGCTCTGCATCCAGAACAGCTTCAGGGATGCTGGCTGAGATGGTCCCACTTCACAGACTACTCCAGCCAGCACTTGACCATTATCCTGATTTTCTCTGGGTCCCCCCCCCAAAGATGCCAGTATTCTCAGACAGCAGGAAGCAGTCTAGGAAAAAAATGCCCACATTCCTAAGAGATGGGTTGGTGGTTTTGGTCACTTGATGGTTATAGATGTTTGTCATTATTTAGTGGGAGTGGATTATAAGTTGTTAATGGTCATGGTCAGAAACAAACCAAAGGAGTTAGATTGAAAGATCTCTTTCTGAAGGAAAAAAGGGGGTATACTATAAAAATGATGAGATACAAGAATAGATTGCTGAATCTACTTTAATCCAAAAGGCAGCTATTAATTTCAAAATATTTTAAATTGACATTGATTTGGGTTTATTGATACAAATTTAAAGTTATTTTTATTCTATATGTATATTTTCTACTCTTCTGGGGTTATTGTGTTTATGCAACTCATTTAAAAATGTGATATATAAATAAGAAATGCAGGTTAGTAGTTAGTCCTCTATAATAATCAAACTTATAGTCATATTAGGTATGTTCTCAAAGTTCAACAGATATATTTAGGTAGATAGATGACTTCAACCACTTCAAAGACCTACAGAATCTGGCATTTTCATGAGAGTGAGGCATGTCTGCTTCTGGCAGCACCAATTTTCTTCAAAAAGGGGTGATAGGTGTTGAAGAATTTCTGTATGCAATTTACTTTCTTTGTGGCAAAAGCTAGCCAGTTGGGCAAGAAACTGCCTTTGCCTTGACTGTTGACAGTATGTTGTCCAAATTGGACAAGCAACACAAAAAGAAAGTGAGTACCAAACTTTGCCAAGACAAGGTAGGTCAGTCCTTCAAACTTTCCTGCTTCTCAGAAATGTCTGTAAGATATATTAGACCTGAAGGCCAAAAATGGATGGCCCAACATTGCAGAGCAACTTTGGGTGAATTTCCAGGCAGTCAGATGTCCTTGTCATTAGTTAATATTGGGGTCTTGATGCAGTTAAAGTCTAAATCATTAAACTAATAGCCCTTAGTTATGATAATAAGTAAATTAGGTGTGAAACTTAAGACTCACAAAACTAAGAAAGATTAATAGAGTATTTGCTTTCAATTTGTCAAATAAAAATGGACTGGATATTGTACCTTTAATTCTTACTTGATAACAGTTTTTATTGAATAGAGTTTTGCAATGTTAAAGTTAAAGCCTTCCTCTTTAGTTAAACAAAAAGGGGGAATGTGGAATAATCTTGTACACTGTGAATATGTGTTGCTCTCATTGGTTTTATAAGGAGCTAAGTAGCCAAAAGCTACATAGGAAGAGGTTAGGCAGGACTTGAGGACAGGGAGAGAGTGCTGGGATGAAGGAAAGCAGAATCTTGAGAAGACACAGGGAGAAGAAAGATGAACACACCATGTAGAAGAAAGGTACTGAGCCACATGGGAGGACATAGATAGCAAATATGGGTTAATTTATGTTGTAAGAGCTAGTTAGCCTAAGCTATCAGCCAATCACTAATAATTAATTGCAAGGCTCTGTGTGGTTATTTGGGAGCTGGCTTGTGGAGCAGAAAATTTTGCCTACAGTCTCACAATATAAAGGTAGGCTGTCAAAGTCAAAGGCATAGTGACAAAACACACCACTGTGTCAGCACTTCTCCCAAGTCTGCAAAGGAAATGTCTGTGTGACAAAATGAATCCTATCCTTTTGCTGCTGTGGCTCAGAAATAAACATGCTAACCTGCATGTCTAAGACTTGATAAAGACAGAACTCATAAGACAGTGTTGAAACTTAGGGGGAAAATAGATAAAATCAGGCTTGGTGAGGCCCTCCTATAACCCCAGAGTTCAGGAGGATGGTGCTGGAGGATTATGACTTTGACATCAGCCTAGGCATATTAGTATATTTCAGGTCAGACTGGCTACAGAGTAGAACCCTTTCTCCAAATGAGAGGCGTAAAACCCGAATCTGGGTGGATGTAAAAACTCAGCTCCAGGACTATGCACAAGGCTTTTCTAAGTCTTTGATTAAGTAAATTAGATTGGAGGACCTGTACCAGTCCTCAGTCTTGGAAAAATGCCTCTGGCATGTCATCTGAGAGCCCCCAGTAAGCACTGTGTGGGCTTCTAGTAGATCCTTGGTGGGTGAAGCTGTTACTGACCCATTTATTTAATTTTCCTCCCAATGACCAGCACGTGTGCATATATGATGCTTGTGTTTGAGTGGTCAGAGATGCTGGGGAGTCTTCCTCCATTGTTCTTCTATCCACCTCCCTTGAAACAGTTTCTCACTGCACCACTTCAGCTAGGCTAACCTGGCTCTACCTCCAACGATGAAATTACAGATCAGGGATTTGAACTCAGGTCCTCATGCTTGCATGCTCTTATCTATGGAGCTCTTGCCTAATTCGAATGTCCAACATTTTAAAAACTACATAAGAGAGATTACTTGACAGGCATTAAACTTGGGGTGATGTACAAATGAAACTAAATACCTAGATTTCTCTTAAAATAATTAAAAGATAAATTAGTTCAATTTTTCCATTTATCAATTTATTTAAATCTTTTATTTTGAATTTGAAATTAATTTGAAAACTCAATTGGTGAAGAACTGGGAGCCTATGAATAAAATCATGAAAGGGTTAATGAATATAGAAGAGGACTCCAGTGAAGCATTTTTCCAATTAATTTTAGAAAATTGAAGTAAATTGGTCAAAGTTAACTGTGAGAAGACTTGCCACCTAACTTGGCAAGGGGTTTAAGAAGTTGGCTTAGAGGAAGCATGTCATTTTCATGTTCATGTGCCTTTAAGAGAACTAGTCAGCCAAACTCAAAGCAACAAGGATGCTAATTAACTCTGATTAAAGAATTTACTTCCAGGACTTTGTAGAGGTTTAGATAATTATAATGTTGTAGAGGACAAATTACTTATTATCTCTTTGAGGCATTCTCACTTGGCCAAGAGCCCTTTGATCATGGGGACGTACACACATAGGCGATCATGTATTAGTTTTACATATGAAAGTCTTGAGTTCCTTTAATCCTTACGGGGCAGCAAGATTTATCAGTGGAAAACAGATCTGAACTCTCCTGACCTTCCCTCAGCACAAAAATCCTTAATTCGGGTATAACGACAGGCTGGAAAGAGCAAATGCTTTTAACTAACATCAACACGCTCTGGCAGTCTTTGTCATTAATCAGGGCAGAAAATTCGCAGACAAGAGAGTAACATAGGCTGTTGCAAGTCATATTCCTGTGGACTCAGCAATAGCATGCACGTTTTCTTCACTCCACTTGGCGTTTGAAAAGGCCCATCATTTGAAAATGACAAGTGCGATTGTTGGAGCTCACTGGAGAACTGCTCGGCCTCCGAAGACCCAACAACGCTATTGTCACGAGCAAGGGATGGTAATGGGCTTGGGTTTCCGTGAATTATCCCGAATCACTCCACTCCTAGAAACCACGAGTCTGCCATCTCACAATGGCAGAGCCTGTCTCCATTAAATCTATGAATTATTTTATAACAAGGGAGTATAAAGGGATGAATATAAATGGGAGGTGGAAGGAAAGAGTGAATAATTTTATGAATGCAGCATGGTGGAGGTGACGTCATAGTCCCAACACGTGAGACAAAACTCCACATTGTAGTGAGAAGCCAGCAGTTAGGATACTACTGGTAGAAGAATCTGGATACTTGTGTAACTTTGTCAGGAATGGGTAAATGCATTAAAAGCAACCATCTTAAAAATGAAAAGTGGCCAGCACACTAAAATGATTGAGAACAGGTAAGAATACATCTCATGCTTGTAATAAGGAGTTCGTTTTTAAATACTTTTCATTTCACAGAATGGGGAGATGACGATGATGCCGGTGAGGCATTAACTAAAAGGGGTCCAGATACTGAACCAGGGGAAGTTATTCAACTACTCATAGCCTCTGGCTCTTTCTTCCTTTGTAAACCACCATTTATAGACCCCCAAAGCCTGCCCTGCAGGTTTATTTAGGGATTATATGAAATCGTTCTCATAGAAGAGTCAGACTGTGGCAGGTACTTAATAAATGACAGAGGCAGTGAAGTTATTTTACAACTACAGGAAGCACACGGATGTGAGAGGAGGGAGTAGGAGATGAGCTGGAAACCCTCAGATGTGGCTGTTGTGAGAGCAACATCTCTAAGATGTTTCTGTAGAAAGCGGTGATACTTAATATGTTTAAGACAACTGGTCAGGCATGGCCCCAAACCAACATGCTCACATTCCTGAGTTTGAAAGTTACATGTGGCTGTGCCAGACCCTAACCTTCTGGTTGCTGGACCTGTAGCAGCATTGATGGGTCTAGCTGGGATGCCTAGAGACTTCACAAGATGAGGGAAAACTTTGGGAGCCTGAGCTTTTATGTGTTTGAAAGTCATTTGTTTTCCATCACAAAAGGAACATTTCAGTAAATGAGGAAAGCAATACTTAAGCCTATCAATCATATTAGTAAAGAAGATGATGGTGGAAACGCTGTTGCTCAGTTGCTGTAGGATCATGAGATATGTTGGGTTAGCAGAGCTCCATGCATTGGTCACCACAAAGCCTGAACTCTATATAGAACATAAAGAACATCACTGTCTGCTCCAATGGAGCTGTTTGTGTCTCTGTAATTGCGAGAACTGTATACAGATGAAGAAGGACAGCCCAGGAAAGGTATGACTTGGTGTGGCAATGAGGCAGGTCATAATAGAGTCAGACCTGACTTCCATCTAGCAGCAGCATCGCCTACAGTGACTATAGTTCCCTATGTACAAACATCACAAGAGTCAGGTAAAGATGCTAATGGGAATTCAGGTACTTGGACCAGAGTGATGAAGGGCATCCATCCCTCTGAGTGTATGAATCACAATAGTAAGGGGGAAATCAAACTACATTAGCTATCGTGATAATGAGGGGCATCCAGGAACACGGACCAGAGTGATAAGAGTCATCAAGGTACATGGATCACAATGAAAAGGGTTAACAGCCTAATGTCAGAGTATAAGGAAAACTTTTAGAACAAAGCAATGTTTCACACCATGATTAAAGAGACACTAGCATGAATGAGGTCATCTAATCCTGCTGTTCACTGTGTACGAAGTACACATGAGAGAATTCATCTAAAATACAGGAATACTGCATAAAGAACAAAGCCAGTTGCATTATAAAGGACAGAGCCTACACTACACAGAAAATGTTTGGATATAGACTGCACAATCCATTATCCAAGCTCTCCAAAGAATTGCCGAATTTGGAGCACTTGGTGATTTTTCGTTGATTAGTGATGATCAATTATAAAAATCTGTGCAATTATTTGTGAGTCTAGCAAAAAAACAATCCCGAATCCTTAACACTTCTGATTCCAAACACTTTGGATAAGGATGCTTAATCTATAATAGTGTTCTTAATGTTTGTTTCCGCCCCTTGTATATGTCTTCTCAGCCTCTTTCTTTCTTCC
This sequence comes from Ellobius talpinus, assembly GCA_001685095.1. NCBI lineage: Eukaryota > Metazoa > Chordata > Mammalia > Rodentia > Cricetidae > Ellobius > Ellobius talpinus. The sequence continues at coordinate 12,479 of LOJH01029423.1, forward strand.
CCTTCCTATTTTCCTCTATTTCACCCAAACCATTTTCTACTTGACAATTCTGTGCTGGTTGTTCCCTTCCAGTGATAATCATAGATACTGTGTAAATGGCCATCGTATGTCAACGTGTCTAGTCTCTGGGGTCTCTTAGTGAGGGACTCTTGAGATGGTCTGTCCTTTGACTTTGTGAAGGATTGGTCTCTGGGGACAGAATTTTTCTATACAGTAGACTTTAAAGGAAAGCTGTCATTAATTAGCCCAATGTATTCTTGGCTGGGGAAATGTTATAACCATTTATTTAGTAGAAAAACAAACATAAATCTCCAGATAGGCACTCAGTATTAATCAGACAAGTGGAATTTCAAGCTCTCTGCTCCATGTTTAGTCTTTGTTGCTGCGGAGGCCGGGCAGCATTTGTGGAAGGAGCATCACCTTTTGAGAGAAGCAGAGACTGGTTTGAGTAATAACACCACTCATGAGCTGTGTGGCAGGGAGCTGTTAACCTTAAATTGTTAGAACAGTCTGATGTTTGGAAATTAGGCATTCGGGGGGATATGACCTACCTCAAAGGAGTTCTCATTCTGGAATAAGCTGAGACATTTTAATCCCCTGGTGAGGTCAGAATTTTATTTTATTGTGGTCTCCAACTAATCAAGAAACATGTGGCTATTTGGATGAAGTGACACTGGGAATCGGTTTTCATTTGTGTCCGTCTTACTTTTAGTAAAAAGAAGACCACAAAAGACAGTCCTTGGGTGACTGCTTGGCTAGTTGGTCAATGCATGGTGTTCTAGACATGTTTCCGAAATACTTTCTAGACATATTCCTGTTGCTGTGATAAAACATAATAACACAAGCTACTTAGAGGACAAAGGAGTTTATTTCAGCTCATAATTACAGATCCATCATCATGGGGAAATCAAGGCAGCAACTCAAAACAGCTAGTTTCATCACATCCACAGTTAAAGAGAGAGAGAGAGAGAAGTTAGCGCATTCATGTTCAGTTAGCTGCTCTGTGTGTTCAGCTTGATATCTCCACTCTTACATAGCTCAGGACCCTATGTGTAGGGAAGCCAACTTACAGTGGGCTGGGTGTTTCTATATCAATTAGCTTAATAAGACACTTTTCCCAGAGTCATGCCATAGACCTACCAAATGTAAACAAAGTTCCTCATGGAAACACTCTTCTCGGGTGATTTATCACAGATGGCTAGAACTAAAAATTCAGAAATTCTTTCCTGTTGGGATCAAAGGAGGCCATTCATCTGTGTTTTCAAGGCATGGATACCTAGATAGGTTTAATAGCTGTCAAGATGCATAGCTGGACAGCCCTAGTGGTGATGCAGGCCTGTCACCCCAGCTTCTTAGAGGCTGAGGCGAGATGACAATGTCAGGGCTTGACAGGGCTACAAAGTAAGTTCAAAGCTAATCCAAGCAGCTTAGCAAGACTCTGGCTCAAAATAAAAGGGGCAGAGCTGTAGCTCATGGTAGAGTTGTTTTATAACTTAGAGGAGGCTCCAGGTTTCATCTCCAGCACCACAAATCCAGTAGCTGCTTAGTGGGAAAGGGTGGCCCTGGATTTTTATCTTCCCTTATCACTGGAGAATATCTTTTTTCCTGAAACGCATTGATAGTTAGGGCCATCCTTTGCCTTGTGGGTGAGGTTGGGCATTTATAGATCTGAGTTATGTGTGAGACTTGGGCCATCTTAACTCTCAGGTGCAAAAGCCTCTTTGCAGAAGGCACACATCAGAATCTCGTGGCAGTAGCCTGGCTCATGGAACAGGGCATGGAGCAGCTTAGACATAGACAGACCTGGGCCAACGTCTCATTTGCAGGCTTTCTATTATCAAGTCTCTACATCATTCAAAAGGAGTTTCTATGAGAAGTGAAGTAACATGTATCATTTATAGCCTGTGTTAATCACACACAAATAATGACTTATTCCTCTCCCCTCTTCCTTTCTGTACTAGCTGGGATTCTCTAGATGAACAGAACCAATAGAATAGCCTGGATAGTTCAACAATAACTATCTTTACACTGGAGATCCCAAGAACCTGGTAGCTGTGCAATCTGAGAGGATAAATGCCTCGGTAGACCCAGATTGGCACTGAAGCCTTGGAAGATTCCTGAAGAACTGCTTGTTTTAAATCTAGGTTTGAAACCAAAAGAAGCTGGGTTCTCTTATCAGTGAAGGAAGCTGCAGCAGAAGAAGCAGTGACTGTACTGATGAACTCGTCAATGAAAATTAATGCCAGCAGGCAAACATTAAGTTCATTATTGAACCTCCTCAGGCCTGACTGCCACTGGAAAGCATTGTCCAAACTTTGGGAGAATCATCCCATTACAGATTTCTTACTCAAGAAAATCCCTTACACATATGCCTAGTGACTTACCGTTTAGTGAATTCCAGATACCGTCAAATTGATAGCCAAGATTAAACATGGTGACTGCCTTAGTTAGGGTTACCATTGCTGTTATGAAAACACAATGACCAAAGCATCTTGGTCATATCACTCTTCATTATCAAAGAAAGTCAGGAAAGGAACTCCAACAGGGCAGGAACATAGAGGCAGGAGCTGATGCCGAGGCAATGGAGGAGTGCTGCTTGCTTTCTTGCTCCTCATGGCTAGCACAGCCTGCTTCTTGTAGAACCCAGAACTATCAGCCCATGCATTGTTGGCCCCAATGGGCTAGGTCACATTAATCACTAATTAAGAAAATGCTCTACGAGCTTGCCTACAGCCAGCTCTTATGGAGGTATTTTCTCATTTGAGGCTCCCTCCTCTCTGATGACTGTAGTTTGTGTTAGGTTGACACAAAATGAATCAGCACAATGACATTCTTATTCAGTTCTGTCCAAGCCTCATCAGAAGGGAAGGAGGAGGAGTCACTAGACAGACTGTTGAAATCAACAGAGGCCTGCTCCTGCATGCTGTCTTGCTTTTTTTTTTTTAAGAAATTCTTAAACTTAACCGTTACTTCTCACTTTTTAGAGGACAGTAGACAGAGAGAAATGGATACAGGAAGGGGCAGACAAGACCAAGGCATGGTCTGAAGAATACATTACCCAGTGGCATGCATGCATCCTCCAAAGACCCACCTTCTACTCACCACCTCCCAATGCTGCTATCAGATTTTTAATCCATCAAGGGATTAATAGATTTACTCGGTCAAAGTCTTCTTCTAGAAATGTCCCTAATAGATGCACCCAGAGATTCATTTTACTGGTTTCTCAAGAGGTTCTCAATTCAGTACAGCTGACATTGAGATCATCCACAACAGTGGATTACCAGAGAAGGACTAAATTTAGGGAGATAATCTCATGGAGCCAATACTAGATTCCTATTTATTTATTTATTTATTTATTTATTTATGAATTTAAGTACAACGTGTCAGTCAAAGACATTGGCCTCAGAACTTGATGAAGAAAACTGATATTGAGCAATATAAATTCTCAGAGTATCACCATATATGTGTATTTCTTAATTTATGATTTTGTTAAAAATCAATGTATAACTATTAACTGGAACACTCAACTATCAGGGTGGTTGCATATTAAGAGGTGCAGGATGCCTTATGTAGTTCTCAAAAGGAAACACGGAACCATTTGAAATGTTTATCTTGGCCTACCTAAGGGAAAGCAAAGAAATCCTGTGGGAACCGGCAGCCCTTGCTTTAGAATCTGAGTGTGTATGGCTTTTGTATCACCCAAATCCACTTCGTGACAGAATAGAAGAATCGAATGGATTCATTGGACTCATGACTTTGCCATCATCTCAGCACCCCCATCCCTGACAGCCGGGGACAAGTCGGTCCAAGCCTCTGGCTCTCAGAATAGCATCCAAGCATATACAAATTCTGTTACATCCCTTCCCCTGTCCTCCATCCCCCTTTATCCTCCTGCTCTCTCAAGGCAATGTGTCAAAGCTGTTGTCTAATAGATGACTCGTTATTCATATTATGACTTAATAAAACCTTACTTTTGTAGTAGAGAATGGGGCACACACCTGTGATCACAGAACAGAAATGACTGAGGCAGAAGGACAGCAAGTTCCAGGCCAGTATAGGCTACACACTGAGACCCTATCTCCAACAGTTGGGTTAACAGAGGACCAGGGAGAAGGCACAGTGCGCAAAGGCCCAAAAGATGTACTTTAAGAGATGATGCACATCCTTAGCTGTCTGGACACTTCCTGCTTTCCACATCATCTCTCATGGCTCCTCCTTTTGTCCTTTCAACTACACCCATTGGAAACTTCCAGCATGTTTGTTTCTCAGTGCTAGGACTCTGCACCTGTGTTAACTTTGTCTGAGTGCCTGCTTCTTCCAAATTATCTTCGGCTTACTCCAATTTGTCTTTAATGATTTTCTCAATGCATTTTTGGTTTGAAAGCTTTTTGGAGCCTTCCATACAGGATGAATATTTCTCCTCCAGGCTCTGTTTCTACCACTATGTAAAACTGATTTAACACACTTGAGGGAAATTGCTTATCTTTCTTTGTAAATTCCACGAAGGGGACTCTGTCCTCAGAACAGAACCCTGGGAATCCTTATTGGATAAGATACTAGGAAATATCATGTTACATATCTCCAGAGTTTAGACTTCTTAGCTGCCTGATCTTAGGTAAATCATTCAATTATTTGCTTTACAATAGTTGTGATATTACCATATCTATGAGTGTATTGTACAGAATAGGAAGAAGTCATTGGCATAAGGAACTGACAGCCACTGTTCATAAATATTGAAGACCTGTTCACACGAAGTGGGAAGCAACCATTTTAAAGGGAGCCTATCTCATTGTCTACAAGGAAACAAAACAAGATCCTCAAAGGTGGATACTACAGAAGCTAAGCAATAGCCCTGTGGGAAATAAATTACCATTTAACATACTTGCTAATTCTCACAGTTGATGTAGGAGGGTTATCTGTCTATGTGTTACTTTCATTGGTTAATAAAGA
>LOJH01029424.1:0-17428 GCA_001685095.1 Ellobius talpinus
ATTTGTGTGTTGTTATTTCGGGGTATAAGCTAGCCGTGCGGGAGCCGGGTTGGATGAAAAGCAGGCCCGTGCTCACCTCATCACTACAGCTGTGCATGCTTTCGGGGCTGGAGAAATGGCCCAGCAGTTACAAGAGCTTGTTGCTCCTGCAAAGAATCCCAGCTCAGTTCCCAGCACCCATATCAGGTGGCTCACAGTTTCTGGGGATCTAACACCCTCTTCTGGCCTTCTCAGAAGTAGGCATGCATGTACTGCATATACATACATGCAGGCCTGTACACACATACATAAAATAAAAATAAAGCAACTGTTTATAAAAGATGCACATCAACCGACATGTAAGCAGCTTTTCTGGGAAATTCATTGCAAGTCTGAGAGTACTGAATCCTGGAAACTCGACCAACATGGATATTCCCCTCAGAAGCACATCGATGTTCATCTTCTTCCCAGTCCCCACACGGTCTCATTCCTTCCCTAAAGCCTCCCACTCCGCCAACAATGTCCTCCTCAACCGCACAGATACAGCCCACCAGCGCCTTTTCTTCTGATCTTGCAGTGGAATTTTGAAATGAAATGGCCTGCATCAGAATACTGGTGACAGACATGAGATGGATACCCAGGGCAGAAATATGAAGAAGGAAGCAGATAGCAGTGCTCCAACCGCTGGAGCACAGAGGAATGATCAGATTTTGGAGGTATGGCCCATTTTCCAGGTAATAAAGTCATTTGAGATGTCCAAAAAGGTCACAAGAAACATCTCAGAGATGACAGGTCATGACAAGCTAGCTGAGCCACCTGACATACGCAGATAGAATCTAGCTCCCTGGGATTCTGTCTACCTTCTAAACCTATCACTGTTTTACACTGGGCAAACACCACCTACTGCTTTACAGAGGGGCCGGGGACCCATCTTAGTCTTGCTCCAGCCCTAGCATTTCAGATGCACACAGAACCAATCACAGAAGGCGGGTGGGGGAGAGGGGTAGAGTCTATATTGGTAAAGGGGCTATCTTGCTGCCTTGCAAGCAAGAATGCCTGAGTTTGATTCCCAACACTCATGGAAAAAGTGTGTTGGTGCACACTTGAAATCCCAAGAATTCTGGAGGCTGAGACAGGCAGATCTCTGGAGCTATCCTGCCAGTTAGCCTAAGCTATCTGGTGGAAGTTCCAATGAGAGAACACGTCTCAAAGAGTGACTCAAGGTTGGCCTTTGACCTCCACATGTGTTTACACAACACACAAATCACAAGGTAAATCCAAGGTAAATCCAAGTTGTCTGATACCAACTAGACCAAACAGTCTTCCTGTGCTGGCAGGGTGGTTTCACCTGAGTTCAGTCTCTGGAGACAGAGAATTAACTCATGCAGGTTGTTCTATGATCTCCACGGACATGCTATGGTATGCGTGCTCATACAAATACACTCACATACTCATGCAACAAATAGCAAATGTAAGAAAATATAAAAGAACAGATTTATTTCTGCTGGAGTTCTTACATAACATTTGCAGGAAGGGTGTCATGATTTAGCAAGAAAGTATCCCCAGAGAACAGAGCGTAGCCACAAGTCTGGGGTGGGTGGGAACCTAGGAGCACCCCCGAGCCCCTTGATCCAGATGCTCTTGAAGCTTATGCTATCATTTGACTTTTGAAAATTGTAAGCCCTTCAATGCCCTCGCCTACACTGGCCAGTCACAGTCAACTGACTTGGGTCTGAGAGCTGAAAACTGAGAGGCTCAAGGTGCGAAGGCAGAGATGTGTTAAAAGTGGTCTGTGTCACTGGGGATATTGCTAGTTGTTACAGTGTTTGCTGTCTAAGCATATGGGGTGGAGTTCAAACCTCCAGAATCCATGCAAATGCCAGGTGGCCATGGTGCCCCCCAGCCCCCAGTCAATCCAAGGCTTGAAAGGCAAAGACAATGGTCTTCTAGCCAGACTGGCCATCAGTGACCTCTGGGGATTCGGCTGAAAACCTACATCAGTGAATGAAATGGACAGTGGCTGAGAAATACTCCTCGCTGTCATATACATGTATGTACATACACACACATATTCACATGCATATATGCTACACACATCTACATGTTGCTCTGAGTCAACATGGAAATATAGACACTTTCAGTGGAAAGAGATCAGCTGTGGTCCCTGGCTACTGGCTTTGCGCATCTTCCAGCCCCCTATTTTACTAACACTGCTCATGACAAGAGCTTGTGAATCTACAGTTCTACTGATTTTCTTAAGGTAGCTGAGATTAACTCTAAGTGGCCACACCTTTATGGTGGTCAATAAAGAGCTTCCCTGATGAGTGCTTTCAGGTGCCAGGTGGATGCGCTGACCCAGCTTGCTGCCAAACTACTCCAAGCAGAGGACCAGTGCTCTGAGCAGGGCACCCTAGCTAACCCCACTTTTTCACACAGGTGATTGAGCGGAACAAGTCAATCGTTGACTGGTCAGAGGCTAACTCGACATAAAATGAGGGTTACAGATGTGAGGTTAATTAGAATAACATAACACAGCAAAACAATACAAAAGATGTAACAGACACATCCACTGGAGACAGAGGATGTGCTTGTTCCTAAATATACTAGGACATATCTTCACTCCCCATAGGTCCTATATTAGCAACAAAAATAAGCAAACAAATAAAATATGTACAACCTTAAATGCATGAAAAGGGTATAGATAAAGCATTCAAGCATTCAGGCTCAAGGTATGGTCCCACAATTCATAGCAACAGCCAGACACATGCTAAAATAAAACCTCTGCATATCAATATTATGAGAGAAGAGGAATGCAGGTAAGGCCAGCCGAGCAGTGGTTATGAACCAGTGATAATAGAAAAACGGGGCTTGGGTTCAAATCCACACACTTGTACTTATGCATGGAGAATTGCACTTCACTGTGACTCAATTTCCTCTTGGGTTCAAATCCACACACTTGTACTTATGCATGGAGAATTGCACTTCACTGTGACTCAATTTCCTCATCTTAAAAGGGGACTTTTAGGAGCCTCAGAGCTGTTCTCAGTGAATAAATGTCCAATTCTTAGAATCACACCTGGCACACAGCTGGCCCTCAGTAAAGGCAGTGGCAATGGGGCAGCCTTCAAAAGCTGCACTGTTTCTTTTAACTGTTCTGGGCCGAGCTCCTCATGATTACATTTTTCATGAGTTTAGAAAATTCAAGGAGGGAGAAAGCAAAGACATCTTGGGGGCTGGGGATGCAGTTTGGGGTAGAGGCCCTGGGTTCCATTCCCAGAACCACCTTAAAACAGAGACAGATGGAGACAGAAATAGCAAAAGGGACAGAAATGGGAGGGGTTAAAGATAGGAACAAGGACAGAGACAGGGGCAAGCAGGGGGTGGGCAGGAGAAAGAAAGGGAGAATTCGACATTCATCTCAGGACTTTGCAAGGGAGAAATATGATACATCGCTAGGGAATAGGACGAAGGTGCACAGGGCCAGCTCTTCTAGCCCCACACAGCTATATAAACCCCAAGGTGCCCAGCATGATTACTATGAGGAGGAGTCCCAAGCAATGGCCACATTCAGGAAGCAGGCTCATGTAGAAGAGACGTGTCACACAAGACAACTACTGTGGACACAGAAAGACAAGGATGAAGTCTGGGCTCTCTCCACCAGATGAACCAGGACAGAAAGTCTGTTCTAGAAGCTGGTGCTGAGAACTCCAGTCCCGGCAACTCTCAGCCAGAGTCACCTGGCACCCACAACACCTGGCTGGACTCACAGAGGGCAGCTAAACTCAAAAACACTCGTGCAAACACTTGCTATTGCTCCAAGGCCTCCTTGCTGACACTCCTGGGGCCCTGGAGAGGGCAAAAGAGGTGGGTCCAGGCTGGCCCTTTTCCTGTGCAAACATAATTCACCCCAATTCCCAGTGTGCACCCTAGTTCCCCTTCCGAGAATTATTATTTTACATTCTCAAATGATATTTGAAAACAGGGGTGTTAGATTATTTTTAGAGATCTCAATAGCTGGGTGTTAGCTATTCTGAAGCCTGTTAGCAGATGAACCAAAGTTTTTCTCCGTTGTATGCTTGCCTTTAGTGGCTGGCACTCATTAAGTTTTTATCCTTTTCTTTCCTCAGAAAGGATGGCAGATCTTCTACTGTATTGTGTTTCATTTTTTCCATTTTGTTTTGTGCATGTGCTTACTGGTGATGTTGGGGGATGTGAAGATGTGGAAGAGAAATGGGGGGCATGCAATACATTCATGAATATGTGGGCACACACATACGCAACGACCAGAAATTGATATCAGGTGTCTGTCTCAATTGCTCTCCACCTTATTTTTTGAGGCAGCGTCTCTCACTCAGTGTGGAACTCACTGACTTGGGTAGACCAGTTGGTCAGAATCCAGTGATCCTCTTGTTTTTGCCTTTTCCCTGCTGGGATCACAGTTGTGCCTGGCTTTTATATGGGTACTGAGCCTAAATTTAGATCTCCATGCTTATGCAGCAAGCACCTTATCAACTGAGCCATTTCTCAGCCCCATTGACAATGTTTTAATGGCATCCTTTTATTTTATATGTTGAGATGAAATAAAGTATAAATTAACAAATGACAATTTTGATTCTTTATACAGCCCTACCTAACCCAAGGCTCATAGCAGCAAGAGTATGAGATTATATATATTCACATTATACCTGCAGAAATTATGTGATGTGGGGAGGTGGAAGGGGACATTCTCTACACCTTGGCTTTTATGTAACAAGCCTGTAATGAAGAATGCCTGACAACCACAGGCATGATGGAACAATACAGCAACCTATCACCCTCTCAGAGCAGGTAAAAGGTGTTAACAAGAATGGATATTTATATCTATGCAAATGTGAGTTTTCCATCAAAAGATAAGAACATGAAGACTTGGACTGACACGTCAATTATGCATTTAACCACCTAGAAGGCTTTCTGCCACTACAAGGTTCCTTTTAATGCCAAGCAGATCAAACCAGCTCTGACTAATACTGGGAGAAATGGGTCCCCAGGGAGATGGCCAAAGTGAGGGTTCAGCGCCATGAATACCCCATTTCCAAGGTTCTGAGGAGATGCCTTGGGCTCTAATGGCGAGCTGCTGCTCTATTTGACATTTGGACCCCCAAGGGTCTGAGACGTGGTACCTAACAGTTAGCACACAGCAAACAAACTGTACTCATTTCTACATCTGGGTGGTGCATATGTTGGTGCCACATCTTTGTGGGTGCCTGGAGGGGAAAGAGAGGCACTCTCAGGCACACATGTGGAGGCGAGAGATGGCCAATGGGTGTCTTCCTCTTTGATCTTCTGCCTTCTTGACTTGAAACAGTTTCTCACTGAATTTGGATCATGTCATGCCAGGGTCAGGATTCATTGACTCACAAACCCCAGCTCTAGAGTTGCAGACACACGTAGCTATGCTTGGTTTGTTATATGGCTTCTGGGATCTGAACTCAGGTCCTTATGTTTGAGGCAAGTGTTCTTACCAAACAAGAATTTCTTCAGGTAATTCAGGAAACTCTTCCTTGCTTTCCATTCAATAGTTCATTTAATACATGAAACATGAACATACAAACATCACCAGGAATCAAGCCTCTGCCTTTCCTGTCACCTTTAAAACAAAAAGTGTGACAGGGAATTTGGTGTATGTGTAATTCCAGCACTGTGGAGACTAAGACTTGAGGACATGGAGCATAACACCAGCCTGGGCTACACAGCAGGGCCCCTTTTCTCCCCTCTACCTCCTCACCCCAAAAAAGTAAAGGGAAAAGGAGTAAAGAAAAAAGAAAACTCTAAACTGGAAAGTAAGAAAGTTCAGGATAACATTTCCCACTGCATCTCCCAGAAGCCCTTGCTGGCCTTCCAAATTGACAAATGTGTTCCAGGCTCTGGGCACAAAACATGGTGAATGAGCCACCTCATTATAGTAGCAATAACCCTATGATCCAGGCGACACCTTTACCACCACCTCACAAAAGGAAACTGAGGCACAGAAAAGAGATCAATATAACCAAGAGCAAAGAGCAATAAGCAGCGCTGGGACCTTAGCTTGGAAGGAAAGAACAGCTCGTCTTTAAGAGATATCACCCCAATAGGACCTGAAGCTCTCTGTTCTGCCCATGGAGCTACCCAGCTAGGTTCAATGGCTGTGAAGCATGGGTAGATAGGCATCAGAGCCACTCCCCAAAGATTCATGTATATTTAAAGGGAATACCAGGGAGCAAGTACTAGATTGTGAAAAGTGCATGTTCTATCAGACAAGACAACTATCTGCAACCCAGTCACAGGATGGCAGGTACCAACCTTCCTATTGGGAAGTGCTCTGCACAATGACGGCCTTGGCTAAGGACCAAAATTGCACAGGCTGGAAACAAAGAGAACATCTCATAGGACAAGGGAAGTTCCATCCTGTTCACTGTGCCAGTTGGGAATTTTCAGAGAAAGCACATCCAGGTCAATCTGAAACAGAAAATGTGGACAGGGCAACTTACTTGTCACCCAAAGGTAAGAACAGATCAGCTGACATGCTCCACAGCCAATAGGAGGGTATGGCGGGAGATGGACTGTCACATCTTCAGGTCTACATAAGAAACGCGAAAGTAGGGCCATCAGCCATATTTCCTCCATATACTTGGGAGAGCAAGCACCACTGGGCAGGAGTTGGCCATGTCATTGGGATACCATAACTTAACCTGGACAAAATCTCAGAACCACACTAATGAACACTCATCTGCATATTCAGAACTTAGAATTCTTACACCTGAAGTGGGGATGATCCCCTGCAAGTCTCGGACTCAGCATGGCTCTGTAGGAAACATGGAGAGTCTCTGCTAAGAATCAGGCACCCTGAAATGTCAACACAGAGTAAGTCAACAAGACCCAGGGCAACTGTACAATATCCTGTGAGGAATCACACGAACCGTTCTGCAACTGCCCATGTCTCCTGCTTTATGTTCCTCTGGAGCACCACATCTCCTACAGCTAAGGCTGCATTTCTCAGAAATCTAGAGAGAAGGAGTAGACGTCATGAGTGAGGCTTCAGGGAAGCTGCGCAATGAGGGCTGCCTCTGCTAGAAGGGCCACTTATATCTCTTGATTCCTCCGCTTCCTTGCAGGATCTAGGAGCAATGGCTGGAGACCCCGCAGCCACCACAAGGAAAGACAGCACAAATACCATGGAGCAGGCAGAGCAGAAAGACAGCAGGCAGACTACTCTCCCCACGTGTACTTTATGACAGAGAACACACAGCAGATCTGCACACCTCCCTCCAGGAGCATCTGCTCTGGGGTGGTCATTAGCAAACAACACAGCGAAACCAAAACACCCCTTCAGACTGCACTGCCATTTTCTGGGAGGACAAAAACCCTAGGAAAATCCACAAATTGGGCTTCCAGTTCCCACCTTCTATTCTTAACCCTGTTTGTTTAACCCTGACTTCCCTTCTTAATTAGTACTGCTGGTCTAGAGAAGTGTATTTGCTGAGCCTGTCTATATGTTTTGACATGCAAGACTTGTGAAATTCAAACATAGTGCAGACATTCAAAGCATTATTATTTACTAAGGCCTATATTAAAGGTGGAAGATCTTAAAGCCCTCTCAGATTCTGATGATTAAAGGAGATTTAATCACTCTTCATTGGCATTTGATCTTTAGCCTGCCATAATCTACCCGTGTATCCCTTCATCCATATTTGATACTAAAGAGATATTTCAACGGCATGTCCATCAAGTGTAACACAGACAAAGCTCAGAGACCACATGACTCACAAAATAAAAGAACATTCCACCACTCTGAGTTAGCAAAAAAAAAAACAAACCAAAGGTGACTAGGGAGCCAGAAAGATGGAAGGGCTTTTTCCTCACATGGGAGGCAACCATTCACATACAGTCACCCGGCTTCGGCCTGGCAGTCTCCTGCCAGGTTGGAAGGGCAGGCATTTCAAATCCCTATTTCTTCCACATTTATAGTTTGCTCAAGGTCAGAGAGACTAGTACCCTGTGAGCTGTCAAGTTCATGGATGGTACCCTAACCTTGATGTATCTGAGGATGGGGGAGCAAACCAAAGCCCTCAGGTCAATATAGCTCAATGTTTATTTGTGTACACAATATTCACAGGGACATAGCAGCCCCACTCATTTTTTTAATGTTAACCCTTTCTTTTTTCTTTTTTAAAATCTATTTATTTATAGATACAGTGTTCTATCTATACAGTGTTCTATTTGCATGCATACCTGCAGGCCAGAAGAAGATATCAGATCTCATTATAGATAGTTGTGAGCAACCATGTGGTTGCTGGGAATTGAACTCAAGTCCTCTGGAAGAACAGGCAGTGTTCTTAACCTCTGAGCCATCTCTCTGGGCCTCCTTTTTTTTTTTTTCCAAGTACTCATGGTTAATTCTGCTAACCAACAGCAGGAGTGCCTAACTGCCACAGACCCTGTCTGTGGCCCAGGAGAGTAACTAGAGTTACTCTGGGCCCTTCTGAAACAATCTGAGCCATCTCTGCATTTAGATATGTTGCAGCTATGACCCATGACCAGGTACAAATGGGATTTCTTTTAGTTTGTTTTTTTGGGTATGAATGTGTGTGCACATGCATGTTCATGTTTGTGCAGGTACATATGTACATGTATGGACATGTGTGAAGACCAAGGGTGTCATTCCCCCGGAGCCATTCACCTTGTTCTGTGAGGTAGGGTCTCACACTGGGACCTAGAACTCAGTAAGCCAGCAAGCCACCAGACTCACCTATCAGTGCTTCAATGATTGGGGGGGGGCACAGGATTAATCTCAGGCCATCATGCTGGCAAGGCAGCACTTTAACCACTGAACCACCATCTCCAGCCCTAAAGGCACCCATGACTAAAAATCATACAACTGTCACAGAAAGTGACAGCATACATGTGCCTGCCAGCTTTGGAATTCGTGCCTGATTTTGGGGCAGGTGGCCCATAATTTTCTCTCCACCCCTTGGTGACACAGACATTGGTCACTTACCCTGAGCTTTTAATAAGTCTCACAGCCATAAAAAGCCTGGGGTCACTGGCAGGGGGCCTGCAGAATGCCCCAAGACTGCAACACACAGAAGGACCCTGGAGGAAAAAAGAGAGAAAGGTTAGGGCCAGGGGCTTTGGGTGCTTCCTTGGGTTTCTTTCTTCACACACAAAATTAGCCCCAATATTCTCCCTTCCCTTCTAGAATCAGGAAAATAAAAAATACTAAATTGAATGCAGCTGTCACTCTTGAGGGCAGAGACACCCCATGAGGGAGTCCGGTTCCCTTAAGTGTTCATCACTGTCTTCTCCTCTTTTATTTTCTCTTTTCTTTTGGTGTGTGTGTGTGTGTGTGTTTCTACATGTGTGCATGTATGATGTATGTGAAGTTTAGAGGTCAAACTGAGAGAACTTCCTCAATTCCACATTATTTGGAACCCGGAGCTTACCCATTCAGCCAGACTAATTGGCCAGCAAGCCCCAGGGACCGGGCTGTCTCCATCTCCCCAACTCTGGGATGAGTGACACTTGCCACTGTTTTATGTGTGTGCCAGAAATTTGAACACATGGTCTCATCTCATGGGACAAGCACTTTACAGACAGCGCTATCTCTGGAGCCACATTCTTAGGATCCATTCTCCGAATTATAATGCTAATGTGTCCTGAGAAGCAAGAGCAAGAAGACACATCCATGCAAAATAAAGATTTCACTTCAGATTTGGGTCCATTAACCTGGCTTCAGGTGCCCTGTAGATGAGGCCGGGAGGAAACCTACAACCTCCAGACACAGGCGCCCTGAAAAGGGAGGGTAACTCCTGCCTCCTAGTCAGACACATTGTCTCATCTCTCACTTTACCAATGGCACCTCACATACCAGTGAAGGCCAGGACAGTCTTGTCACGAACGGTAAGTATGCGTACTAAAGCCGTGGGCTTCGGTGGATCTGGTTGAGTTATGAGTATACTATTTACCAAGTGGGGTTCTGAGTTTTCCAACTTTGCTGACAGAGCAGTCAGTTCCCCTTTGAGTGCTTTCTGAATGTGTAAGATTAGATGCCAGTCACTGTCTCCCCTGTCACCCAGCCAGAAGCCCTGAGGTGACTATGCCACCTCCACTCCACTGCTGTGGAGCCTACAGAAGGAATGGTCTAAGAGAAAAAACAAACAAAAAAGCAGAATGTAAGTCCCAGTGTAAGTTCTTCAGGGGTATGAATGTGCTTTTTTCTTCCCATGATATGTTCAAGCAGCATTGGTGACTGTACCCATTTTTCAGATTAATCAAGCAGAGAAGTTGAAACTAAAAAGATGTATGAAGATTTATGATTTGAATAGTCACATGTCTCCGGAAACCATGTGGGTTGTGTGTGAAACAGAACAAAAGGGGAGTTCAGAGATGACGTTCTGAGTGGGTATCTCTTCCGGATTCAGATTAGCTCAGACTGGCGTCACCATACTGCTTTCTGGCCATCAGCTGCCTGCAAAATGTAGACTGTTTCAAGCCAGACAAGTGTGAACATCCTTGTTCTGCGGCTTGGGAGATGACCCAGGCAAAAGGTGCTTGTTATGAAAGCATGAAGACCTGTATTCAATCCCTAGAAACCACTTAAGGAAAAAAAATAAGTTTGAAGGGGTATATCTGCAATCCCAGGGCTGGAGAGGCAGAGATAGGAGGTCTGTGCAGCTTGCTGGCCTTAGCCTAACCAGTGAGCCCTGGGTTCAGAGCCCCATCTTGGAAAAAAAATGTGGGAAGCATTTGTTGATGACACCTGACCTTGACCTCTTCATACATGATGATGGGGACATGATGATGTGTAAGCACACACACACACAAACACACACACACACAAACCCTAGTTCTCCTAAGGTAGGCTATGTGGTCATTATTCTTCTCAAACAAGGCATAAGAATGCCAAAAATATTTTAAAAGAACATTTCCATTGGGTAAGCAGTGATCGTTCAGATGTGAACTCCTAAGGAATGACTGCCACCATGAGCAAGGACCATTGTCATGGATTCATCAGCATAATGAGATAATGAAGTTCATTATGTTGTCTTCAAGGGAAGTACACTTGTGGGCGAGCATCATCCAACACTGACTGAGACCCCCAAGAGCTGTGCCTCTTCTAAGGATCAGCTTCACATGCCTCAAGGGAAAGTCAGCCTGTCTCAGTCCTCACACCAGGGCAGAGCCATTGGGGAACTTTGGGGCCCTTTATTATCTACTTGTAAAATGTTATAAGCCTGTAAACTAGTTAATTTATGAGCCGTGTTAGTAATTTGCTCACACTTGATCGCGGGGTTTCGCAAACACGACTTCCAGGGATGTGGGAGGATAATTTGTAGTTGCGGCTTCTCGGCTAAGGGGACACTAACTAATTTGACACAGTACCATGACATTGATGGTGGGGCACACTAATGACTGTACTCCAAGATGTGGCTGTCAGCCTGTCGTTCCAGTGAGGAGCCTGCTTGCTCTCAGTGTGGCTCAGGACACCATGCTCAACTCATTATTCAGACAGCACCATTAATGAGAGCCCGTGTTTATTTCCACCATACTAACCAGTGCTTAGCTTCCATTTGTCTGATACGGTCATTGATTAAAATGGGTCTCATGAATAGCAAATTTGAGCCCCACAGAAACAAAGGGCCACCAAAGGAAAAATAAGCAAGAGTTGACTGGAAAACAAACCTGGTCAACGTGTTTTCTGCTTCAAGTGCCACCCAGGACAAAGTGATAGGTGGGAGAAAGTGCTATGGAGACCAACGAAAGGAAGGGAATGTTAGAAACACACAAGCCTATGGATCAGCTTGATTGCTCTGACCATGGCCACTTTAACTTCAACACAGTCAAAAGTGCTAGCCAGGAGTGCCTTCCACCTCATGCAAACCTTAGAAATCTTCAGAATGGGGTATCACATGATATAATGAAATATCGGGGTTTCCTATGACATTTTCACACCTACATATCACCATATGTTGCTTGCATTCACCCATTACACTCTCCTGCCCACTTTAAAAGCCTCCCCCTTGCTCTCGCGCTCTGCTTGCGTGAACCTCAATTCCACATGTGAGGAAGCATGAGGTATTCATCTCTCTGAGTCTGGCTTCTCTCACTTAACAGGATGACCCCCAGCTCAGATCCTTATCCTGCAAGTGGCATGGTTTCTTTCTTTCCTAACAGAAGAATAAAACTCTGCCACACATGTACACCACACCGTATTTACCCATCTGTCTACTGGTAAGAATCTAGGCAGGTTTTGTGTCTGGGCTACTGTGAACAGAGCAGCAATAAGCCGGGACTTCCAAATTATCTCTGGTGGGCCTGGGAGCCTTTGGGATATGGCTGGGTCAGTGTATCGAGGTTTATCTTTTCCCCATTTGCTGTTTTCTTGGGGACTCTAAGGGCAGAGTTTTAAATTCATTTCTCCATAGATGACACAAAGGTTTACTATGCTTTTCAACTGCACAGAGTTTGTTCTTTGATTAGTCTGACTCAAACATGATCATCCAGAGCACCAATAAACACATCTGTGGTTTTTCTGAACTGTTAACAAAACTGTATAGTTGCAGGGTTTAAAAATACCCTTTTCTACGTGTTTCTAGTCCTAACTAAAACTTGTAATCAGTCTCTATCTTAAATTAAATTTCTATTTTGGTCTGACAAATTTTCTTTCATTTTATGATGATTATAATCCTAAAATATTCATATAATAATTTAAAATGAATAACATTTTTAAAAGGTAGGCCCACATCTATTAAAGGAATGATAAAACCAAGACTACTCCCAATGTGGTTCATCACAGAATGTGCAATTCAAATTAAATATTTCAACAAATGCTGTCTGCCACTCAGAATAAAGAATTCTACTGAATACTGCATATGACTTTGGATTTTTATAAAATAGCAAAACAAGTCTGAGCCCACATAGATTACTTTGGGAATGAGAGTGTCATTACTTGCAGCAGTGCTTTAAAGTATGTACTCGTGGACTCACTGCCCAAGATAGAGCTATAATTTTAGAAAGGCCATGATACCTAAACAGCGCACCACATGTGGGGAGCAGATTTAGGTGGCCGGCTGGTTTGTAAGTACATTTCAGCAAGTATCCGGAGCCAGTCCCAAGCAGCCTGACTCTCGGACTGCTGCTATTTCCAGGGGAAACTACAGAAGGCAGGCACCCAGTGTCAGCATTTCCATGCTCTGCACTTCCAGCAAGTCATTGCTTCCCCATCATGACCTGGCAAATACTGTCCGTCTGTAGCAGTGATTGGCTAGGTGCTCATCAAATCCAGTTCTAGCAGAAAGCTAGGTTGGGTGTCCTGTCCCCTTGCAGCTATGAAGATCCTTGTCACCAAGTCCTGGGCCAAACAGAGCAAGGTAGGATGCACCACCTTCTAACTCCCAGGATTCCTCACCATGCATAAGGCCCTCTCTTATCCCTTGATTGAAGGTCTAGAGATGGTGGGACTTCCTACCAACTGAGACGAGTAGTATTACATGATGTCTTAAATCCAGGGCCTTCAAAGTACATGAAATCTTCAACTCAGACCACAAAAGGATACACAGAGCAGAGCCATGGTCAGCAACTTTACTCTATCCTCAACAACTAGTGGCAACCTGAGGGTGCCTGGGAAGTAGAGAGCACTGGGCGAAGCCTCTCGGCTCCAGTGATGTTTGTGACCAGGACCAGGAATGCCTGACCCCTCTTTTTATGTCTTTATTCTGGGTTCTGATGATTGCTAAGTAAGTGTTATGCTACCTCTCTGAACTTTATTGCATGATTCACATTCACTCACTCACTCACTCACTCACTCACTCACTCACTCACTCATTCATTCATATGTATCTCCACACCTATTTTCTCTTCCTTTCTCGCTCCCTTTCTTTTCACTCTACCTCTCTATTCAGTCTTCCTCTTCTTCTTTCCCCTTGGTAAGAATGAAACCCACGGCCTTGTACTTGTTGCCCCCACACTTACCATTGTAACACAACTATAACATCTCCTTGGTTTCACCTCCACTCTCTGGACAACCCTATGTAAGGAACGCACTACGAACTGACAAAATACAACCAACTGAAAGCCCCTAAAGATACTCTATGGTTGCTATTACTGGCTCCTCTGGCCAACTAAGGGTCAGAAAGAAGAAAGAACCAACAGCCACCATATTCTTAAGATGTACTAGACATGTATCACCTCACCTCATCTTTACACAAGCCAGGCAGTATGGTTCCCTTGGGTAGAGGAGAACAGAGCCTTCTACAAAGTGAAATTCAGGCTCCCACCACCACACAACTGCTCCAGCTGTGAGCCCAGCTGAGTACACCTGCCTTTCACAGACAAACTTTCAGAGAACATACACCTCCTGAACATGGTGTTCAAGCTATTGCTTTAAGGAAACAAACAAACAAAAAACCACTGAATGATATCTTCCTAATTCAAATACCACTTTCACTGCATCAGGAGGGAAATCTTCAGCTGCTCAGAGAAGAGACAGTCAGGACCATCTAGAGAGATTAGGAGAAGCAAGAAACAAGGAAGAGGGATTTCACAAGTTCTAGGTGACTTTTAAAAGACCATTTCAATAAAAGGCAAATATCCATTCAGGCTCTTGTGGAGTAATCACTTTCTACATCTTCACTGTTAATATATTGAAGGCATAAAACTACATTTTACTCACATTTAAGAATGAACTGGATGTGGTGACTCATGCCTTGGATTCCAGCGTTCTGGAGGCAGAGGCAGGAAGATCTTTATGAGTTCGAGGCCAACCAGAACTACATAAAGAAACCCTGTCTTATACAGATGATAGATAGATAGACAAAGGTTTGGCCAACTTTTTTCCATTAAAGAAAAAACAAATACAGTGAGTTTCTTGGGATTTGCAGCCAGGCATCCTCTCTGACAACTGCTCAGCTGTGCCATTACAGTAAGGAAGCAACAAGAAACACGGTATAAATAAATCAGTACAGATATTTTGCAATAAAACTTTATTGAAAAAAACAAGTCATCGAAAGGGAAGGCTTGGTCCATGTGCCACAATTTGCTTACTTCTGCCATTTAGCTGGTATTTTGCATATCCATTCAACCGGAACACACAAGATTTCCTCTAGCATAATAGGAAACAGCTCTGGCTAACATTTTCATGCAAGATCCCCAAGTGCCAGGAATACATTCCTGATGTAAAGAGGGAGCAGCCTCAATGTGACAAAGGTTCAGGATATGACAGCTGGGGATCTCAGCTTCCAGCCTTCTCTGATCCACTGCAAGGCTCCTTCCCCATGCTCATGAGCCAGAGAGCATTGGCTGGAACAAAACCTTAAGCAACATGTCCAACAAGACCCAAAGCTTTTGCTCTCAGTGTGGTCAAGCGCCTGTGTTGACTGAGGGAAACTGAGGTACCTTAAAGAGTCCTTCTATAAGGACTTCATTTTTTAAGAGGCAAAATAAGAAATACATACACTTTAAAAAAAATCAGAGCAATCCTAAGTTCTAAGAACGAGGAATGATACCTTCTTGAACTTTCAAAGGCAAACAGAAAGGCTCTCCAAATTAGAACCAAACTGCTTTCCTGGATTGGCAGGGTGTTCTTTGTTAAGCGATTTCAGAGTAGTAGCAATATGACCAGTCACTGGACACACAGGAAGAAACCATATCCAGTGCACTCCCCTGCAGTTCACAGAGAACAGCAAAGACTCAGATACATAGCAGAGAGAAAAATAATGCTAAGAATCTGTATCCCAGTTAATGTTTTATATTCACATTGATGTGTACAAGATGATTTGAGACACAAAACAAATACATTCTTAGGAATCTGTTTTACCTAAACCATCAATCAAAACTGGAACAGAAACAAGTGAACGATAGTCCAGCCTGACAAAGGGATATTTTGTACTCATTAAGAATTAATTTAGAAACGGAGATGGTTGTGACGTGACATAAAAGAAGCAAGACAGGAGAATTAACCTGCAGTAATCCGTAAGTGTATAAAAACGCACTGCAAGAAAGATCAGAAAACAACAAATTAACAGCGTTTGCCTCTGACAGAAGGGATTAGACAGGAGTTTTCTTTACTATTTTTAGTTTTCAAGATTTTTCCAAAACAAAGAAATATTAGCTAAACAGTTTTAAAATCTTGTCTGAGAAAAGTCATTTGTGAATGACCTGTAACTGGCTTTGCAACAGACTGGAAGTGTCTTGGGGACAGACAGGACAATCTGTCACCTCTCACACATCAGTGTTGAGTCTCCTTAGGAATTCAAAGAGTTTTCCTTGAAGCAACTGGATAGGCTATCTGACTCCATTACAATCCCTTTAATGAGTGTCCATAAATAAATACAATTCTTATGTTTTAAGACTTTTAGAGAAATTAAATCATCCTGTTTAGAATCAAATTGCTATGGATTAGACCGTAAATAAAATGCTTAATACAGAATTCTACTGTCTCTGTCCATGTTCCATGGTAGCACACAGTAATTTGTCTTTTAATAACCTCAAACAATTCTGAGTCATTTGCTCATTAAAAAAAAATACATCTTGTTCACGAGGCTCAGCATTTCATAAATATTTAGTCCAAATACACTGCCTGCTTTCAACCAGAAATAGCAGGTTCCTAATAGATAAGAACACTGTATGCAGGAGAGAGGAGGAGACCCCCACCCCAAAACAGCTAGGAGACGATAATATGGTGGCCACTCACAGGATTTCTGCAGGCTCAGCACCATCCATCTAGGACCACCCCATGCTCTCAGAAGAGAGCCCCAAAGCCAACCTGTGGCTCACAAGCCCCAACATATTCATTTGAGGATTTTGCAAATACCCTAACCTCCAGCTTGACCTCATATCTCTCCTGGCAAGCCAAGCTTCTCTCTGAGGGAGGAAGAGAGAAAGGGAGGGAAGGAGGAGGAAGGGAGGGAGGGAGGAAGGGAGGGAGGAAGATCAAGGAGGGAAGGAAGGCTAGGTGAAGATTTTAAATTCTATTTTGAGAACCATTTTGGTGAAAAAGACAGTGAGGAAAGAGCAGATGAAACCCAGTACCCTACACATGCTAAACAAGAATCTCATTATTGAGCTAGGTACTTATTCATCTTTTCTTTTGTATTGTTTTTATTGAGCTATATATTTTTCTCCACCTCCTTCCCTTCCTCTCCCCTCCCCTTCTACCCTCTCCCATAATCCCCATGCTCCAAATTTACTCATGAGATCTTGTCTTTTTCTACTTTCCATGTAGATTAGATCCATGTATGTCTTTCTTAGGGTCCTCTTTCTTGTCCAGATTTTCTAGGATTGTGAATTGTAGGCTGCTTTTTTTCTTTGCTTTATGTCTAAAAGCCGCTTATGAGTGAGTACATATGATATTTGTCTTTCTGGGTCTAGATCCATCCATTTGACAAATTTCAAGATGTCATTATTTTTTTCTGCTGTGTAGTACTCCATTGTGTAA